>JAODJU010000036.1:6121708-6148181 GCA_026776725.1 Gnathonemus echidnorhynchus | reverse complement strand
TGTTTGGTATTCCCCGCTTATTCCCTTCTTTTGGTGTACATTAGCTGCCAAAATTGTTTTTAGAGATTGTGAAACCTTATTACATTTACTTATTTAATCATCCAGTGTATGATATATGCAAACATTCTTTGATTGTTTATAACCATTACTGTCAGTATTTGTGTAGTAATTTTTAAAGCGTAATGCCAAAAATGCTGGGTGTTCCCCAGTTCTGCCCGCTACTGTACTAGTGTACTTGTGCGCTTGTGTTCTTGGATGATGTGCTCTGCGCTTCAGTGTCAATGTGCCCTTAGCAACAGTTCCCTAGCAAATGAAGCTCATCAGATGGGACCCATTGATTGCAGCAAATAGCTCCACAGAATGCAGCTCTGAAAAAGAGGAGCCGTGTTTCCGTCTCAGCGGTACTCTGAGTCAGCACGGCCTGCTGTCACATGACCTCGTATTTAGGCCAATGGCGCTGGTTAGGGCACTCGGTACAAAGGGGTGCAATTACGGATAATAATGTCATGCAATGATAAGTTGACCCAAACGCCTGCAGCGTGACGTTAAAAATTAACCAGGACATGATATTGTCTGAAAATGTATTAATTATGTTTATCCATTTTTCAGAAATAGTAATGAGAATTTTATGGTAGGTCGTCGTTCTTCTGTGACAGGGCTATGTAGTACTTAATCTGACCTCTGATCGTCTCTTTTGCTCATGATGGAGTATAAGCATGTGATTGAACCTTTTTTCAACAGAAATGCTTTCTGATGAAAGCATGGAAAAGATGATTCTATGTCTGCTTTGTAGACGGTACCTACAGGGTTGCCAGCTCTCATGCATCTAGCGTGACACGCAAGAAATCTTACGGCAAATCTATATTATTCCATTATACACCTTAAATTAGCTACATCAATAGCATTGGGGTAGTTTGCAAACCCTACAGACTATTTATAAGGTAATAAATCTATTACATACATGTGAATGCGCGTGTATGTTGTGTGCAGACTTCAACTGAAAATCTCACACCAGCCAGCTGACGAGGGTACAATCCTGAAAACCAGGCCGGCATTTCTGCTCACAGCCTAGAAAATGGACAGAGGCAACGATATGTAATGTGACCAAAGGAGTAGAGAGAAAAATCTGCAGCCTGGAAGCACTTTTATGATTTCAGTCATTTCAGATTGCCAGTGCTTCTGGAGCTTAGTGAAAAGCGTGTGCCTCTCTGGTTTTCTCAAAATCCAGTGACACTGTTCAACTTGAGAATAATTGCAGCCATTGGCTATTTTAATAAATTGCGCCCATTTCATGAGTTCTACGCTGTTAGATGTATTATAAGACTGAATTCTACAATGCTGTATTCAAATGACATCTGCTTCCTAAAAGGGCTCTTTGGGTTTAGTAGCACCAAAGTACATACAATGGCCAGCAATTTCTTATCATCAAAACAGAAATAATTGTTCCTTTGACGTGACTTGAGGATAACTGTAGTTTTAGGTAATGTTAGGGTAATGGGAGCTCATTATTAATCCTTACTGAACAGGAAAATGGTTAATTTTCCGACTGGACTTACAACAAGGAGGTGGAGAGTGTGTGCATTCCCAGTTATCACTATGCTGATTTTTTGCAGATTAAAGTCTTGCTAATGTGCTGGTGATGAGGAGGCTGGGGATGTGGGCTGGCAATCAGAAGGTCGCCGCTTCAAATCCTGTGAATTCCGGGGATGTTTCTACCCCATTGGACCCTACGATTGCTTTATCCTGGGTATGATGTTAACCTACATCCAGCCCTGCAGACAGGTCCTCCAACTTCCAGGGAAAATTTGGGGGTTGGTGGCAGGATTGGCACTTCAGCCACTGGAATAAACTTCACACTGTTCTGTACCATTCCATTCGAACTGGAGTGGTGCTGAGGTATCATCTGCTGTATGGCTGCACTTGGGTTCTCATCTCTGAGGTGGTGGGTGCAGCAATGTGCTGTATCAATGTGCTCCTAACCTCCTTCTAATGTAATCTAGAATATAAACAGATTAACACATACATTTGGTACAATGCCATGAAGGAAATGCTAATATAAAAATAATCAGGCATGATTAAATATACACTGCTCCCATGTGATGAGTAAAAATACAGCAATACCCTTAAAAACAATGTTAATGCTTTACATTTACTGCATCTTCATAATGCATTCATAGAACATTCATAAGCAGCATGTGCTGGGTTGCCAATTTTGGTCAGCTGGTTGGCGTGGGATTTTCAATTTGAGACAAGTCTGCACACACATTTACATGTATGTAACAGTTTTATTACCTTATAAATGGTGCATAGGGCTTGCAAACTATCCCAATGCTTTTATTGTAGCTAAGTTTAGGTTTATAATGGAATAATATAAATTTGCTGGAAGATTTCTTGCCTGAGCGCAAGAGTCTGAAAGCGTGAGTTTCACACCAGATGCATGAGAGTTGGCAACCCTGCATGTAAGTATACGTTAAAATCCTAATATGCCTTAACAGCTTAAATATACACGTACATTAATAACAAACATTATACGATAATGACAAACTGCATAATTGTGTAATGTTTGTTATTAATGTACATGTATATTTAAGCTGTTTTGCACATTGGGATGCTAAGGTATACGTAGCTGCTGCATATGAATGTTCTACTGATGCATTGTAATGGCATTATGGCGGTGGAGTTAACGTAAAGCGTTACCAAAACAATAATCCCCCAGGAGGACGGTGTGTGCCTCAGCGGGTCCGAAGGCTGGGCCTCTGATTAGAAGGTCACCCACCGGTTCAATCCAATGACCAGTAGAGTAATTTCATCACTGGGCTCTTGAGTTGCTCCAAGTTGCTGCAGGAACTGTCTGACCTAGCTTTGGATAAAAGCATAAAGCATAAAGATGTAAATTTAAGAAACTTAAATGCACAGTTAGACAGAGCGTTTAGCAGAAATAGCTACTGAACAAAGCTGGGTCCTATTCACAGATTCTGTGGGCGACGGTTTCAAAACAGGCAGTCAGTGTTACGGGGGTGTGACTTCAGCTCCTCTCCATACATAACGTCACTGACGACAGATTTATTAATGTCTGCCCGTAATGCCTTATTATAGAGCCAGAAGAAGGAATAATGTAGCATTATATGTCACATCAGGGAAAGGAAAAGGTAATCACCAAAAATGTCCCGCAGATGAATGTTCACGGCACAGAAAAACTAATTAGGTGATCGTATTTTCCCCCTCCAGTCCTGAAATATCACTATATCTTCTGCTCTACTTGCTGTTTTCACCTGTCTCATTCCTAAATATCTTCCAAATATTACTTTGAGGCCAAGTAAAAAATAAATCGTGAGCAGAGAAATTTTACGAGCATGCAAGCCCGAAGAAGTGCTATAATTTTACAGGTAATTCAGGTTCAGAACATTATATCCATAGGAAATACTGACGCGTAAACAGAGTGAGGACGGGGTTTTAACCCATTCTAACATCCTCCTGGATGTGAGGCTACACTGAGCCAGTGTAAAACTTTGTACAGAACTGTGTGTAACAACACATTATGTAATAATGCCGCATTATGTAATAACAGAATGTAACAAATTGAATGATAATAATTATAATAATGATGATAACGATGATGATAAGAATCTGGTAATGTTGCAATATAAAATTGTAATGTAGTCTATAAATTTGTTACATTTTATCTAGTTATTACGTAATGTGTTGTTACGGCTGTGTAATTTAGGGAGCTAGCAGTGGAATTCATTGGTTTTGTGTTAAACCTGCCTGTCATGGGTTTCCAAGTCTCCTTTCTCTCTTAACTAGCTGCAGGTGTTCATGTTCGTTAGTCAGCATTTTAGGGGTGCCATAGTAGCCCCTGGTAGGAAACAATGTAGGAATGCAGATGCATGACTGAATAAAAGGTAAATACCCCAAATTATGACAGAATTAGTAACATTTAAGGGCACTTTCTCATGGGGCCGACCAATGAAAGTCAGTGTCCAGACATTCTTGATGGCAGTCATCGGCGTTAACTTCATGACAAATTTAATAGCTTAAATTTTAAACGAGCTCGGCTACTAATCTGCAAAAGGACCTTTTTTATACTCTGTCAGTGAGAGCAGATGGGGACGAGTGACTGGCTAGAGTCATACGCTTTGCTGCAGGGCATTTATCCTGCGCCTCTGTGTGTCCAGGACAGTACACAGCCAGTGTGAGCACCATTGCCAGGATACTGACCTTTCTCTCATTTACAAGGCAACCTCTGTTTGCGTTTCACGTGTAATTATTCATAACCACTGAATGCTTGTTTACAAAGGGACACAAGGAAACCCACAAACAATGGCGGCAGTTTAACGAACGTTGTCGTTTTCAACGTTTTTAACATGCAAACTACTAAAACACCAGTGATCTACTGGGATCTCATGAGTGATTTACTGGGATCCCTCCAGTTATAGAAAGGGGAAATTTAGCGGTGTTTCTCAGTACCAAGAACACAAAAATTGTTCTTGTGGTCTTGGCAAGACCGGTGTTGTCATCTTGCCTCCCAAGAACAAACTTGGGGCGCAAAGAATCATGGGATTGGTCTCCTTTGGCGAGGATACAAACAATGCATCCTTGATATTTGGGGCGGGGCATGAATGACATCCAGCAATTTCTATTGTCCTCCGTACTTCTGTTCTTAGTATTGCAGATGGTGGATGGAAATGACGTAAAACGGGTACGTGAGAACGCAAGTACGGTCAAAAATGCATATTGAGAAATACCCCTTGACTAATTCACATCCAAATGTTAATAAACCACGGAGAATGACCAAAGCATATAAAATCAAATTGAGCTTAATTAGACTGTTCCTCCCCATGAAAAATGTCCCTTTTAAAAATGATTGTCCTTTTGAATTTTTAAAGGCGCAGGATGATAGTAGCTGTCCAGTATTGCTGCAGGAAGACGTGAGAGTCGTGAGCACCATCACATATTTCATCTTTAATGGGAAGTATTCGGGCTCAGACCATTTCCCAGGAGTCCACTTGGGCTGTACTGACAGTAGAGTTTGGGAATAACAGCTAAAGGAAATTTTAATAATAATAATAATAATAATAATAAAAAAAAACGTTAAGGAGGTGGAATAACATGGGAATCTGCATACCTGGCTGTAGAGTAAGGCTCCACAGACTTGGGCTTTGATCTCCACTGAAGGGTCTTCTGCCCCTGTGACCTTATCTGTGCAGGCATCTGTCACTTTAGTTAAATCTACATCTCTTTTGCCTCAGTGCCCATATGCCTTTACATTGGGACTGACTCTTCGAATCTAAGAGCTACTGAGAGCCACCATCAAATTGCACCTCTGAGCTGTGCTGACACACCAATAGGCTGTACCCACCAACAAAAAACTGTCACGCAGACAATCTTTCTAGTGCTGAATGAACACACATTGGTTTTTCCGTGCAGAATGAAGATGAGGGTTACGGTTTCTGAAATGATCATGTCAGATCTGACCCCTAGCTGAGCAGTCTTTTTTTTTTTTAAATATACTCCACAATTGTTCATCGTCACCCTGCCAAATGTTCACAAAAACTAAACATGCCAAAATTTATATTGTTTGATTACGTGTGGTTAATGTCATGGCTGGATAGGGGTTAAGGCTGTCATAATGGACGGATCCTATAAAAATATGTGTGTGATTGTGTGTGTGTGTGTGTGTGTGTGTGTGTGTGTATGTGTGCGCTCATTTACATGAATGATTAATTTTACACTGCGATAGCTTGGTGCCCCGTCCTGGGTTGTTCCCTGCTCTGTGTCCATTGCCTACTGGATAGGCTCTGGACTCCCTGTGACCATGAATAGGACAAGCAGTTACAGAAAATGAATGGATGGATAGATGGATTACGTGCAGCTCACAGGATACGTATTTATGTTCAAGAACGAAAAACAGCGTGAGAAATTTCCATTGTGCTGTCAGGCACCGGCTAGCATAACAGTAGCCTCAATCGTTCTTTCCATCACTAGTTTACACTAAACATGAATGGATGGATGGATGGATGGATGGATTATTTCTATAGATCATCATATGCAGAAAAAACACATCACAGTGCCCGGTCGCTTCCCGCTGTTCGCTGCCTCTCTGAAAATCTGCTGGCTCCCCCAGTGCCTCTGAGGGAATTGTGTCCCCCTCTCTCACAACCTGTGTGACATACAGCCATGCGATACATGTCATCGCATGTCAGCTGAGCCTAAAATGAAAGAGGCGCTGATTAAATTGTAGAGACCAAGTCTGAAAATGTTAATATATGTCACATTTACACAGTATTAAAAGATAGACAGAAGAGACACGTTGTTATAATAGCAATGATGCATCATTTCCATAGATAAGCAGTTTTGCTGCCGTGGGACTTGTGCACGGAAGTGAGTGAAGCTCCTGAGGAGGGCATTGGCTCATCTGTGGCGCAGGTTAGGGAAACAGCAATCATGCAGCATTTCAGGTCATGCGAGGCCAAAGGCTGCAGGATGACGGTGATGGGATGTTCCAGTGATGGGTTTGGCCAAGGTAGGTAGGGTCTGCTAAACCTGAATTCTTCCAAGATGAAGCTGGGATGGATGGTGTTGATGTTGTTGTTGATGATGATTATTATGATTATTATCATCATCATCCTTATCATCATCATCATTGGTTGGTGATATTCTCATTGTTTAATTGCTTCATTTCTGCCTCTCTACATTCAAGTGGCTGTTACCCATATGGCATCAAGGATATGAAACGTTTTATTTTTGTAAATAATGTCCACCAGTGTTTGCTCATTGCCCCAAGGAAGGCGTGTATTTCACTTCGCTTTTCACCCGAGCGATTAGGCTCAGAATCCGACGAATTATCACTGAATATATCAATTTCTTACCGAGCTTGTATGGAACTGCAGGAGTTACCTTAAACCTAATTAAAGAAAAACATCTATTGATTCTAAATGTATTCTGTAGTAAAACCATGAGCTCACTGATGTTTTGTAATATACAGCGAGGCTCAGGCGTAGGCGGGAGAGAGGTCACTGGGCGGGGATGAGGAGGACAAGCGATACAGGCATCATCCAGATCCAGGTATGCCAGGTGTTCAGTTGGAAACGGGAACGTTTGCAGGAATGCGGCGCCCCCACAGATTAGGACCATAATATGCACTTTCGACTGGAAAACTCAGTCCAGGGTTTCAGAACAGAGGATTTAATCTTCCACATTGTTCTAACTGCCATTATTGTACATCAGCGAAGCTGCTGTGGATTGAAGCTGCAGCCAGATGAATAGAATATTAATGCAAAATATTTCATTAGGCCTGTCAGCAGAATAAAGGTGTTTCATTATTTCCTTTGGAGATCTGATGTACAGTATATGGGAATTTGCCTGGGCAGACACCATGAGAGTTTACACTAAGATTCAGCTAGAATACTTTCTGTGTGTGTTTCGAAAATGTGAAGCCTTTTTGTATCATTTGAGCTATATGATCCTGCACCAAACATCTAATAGTTTTCTGGTTGCAAAATGACTTTTTCTAAACAAAACCTGTCTCTGAAATAACACTGGAAAAGAAATCAGTGTTTCAGCTCAGCAGCCAGGAGCCATTTCCCACGAACTACGAACCATGAGATGCTTCTTTAATGCCTTTGATTTTTAGTTTATGCCAGTTCTTCATCTTATAATCAAGGACAGAGAGGCAGTGAGAGGTTGAAGGGGTTCCTAGACCTTAAATAAAAAGTCCTTCTAGGTCCACTGGGCATACTTGGTGCCAGGATGTTCTGTCCTGAGTGAAGGACCTTCAGCTGTTTTTGATGGGAACCTAGACAATGTAGCTGCTCTCTTCTGCATGCTGGTTTTCCTGTGGAACCTCAATGTGACACCAGAGCTGCTCTTGTCTGGACGCCAGTTTTCCGGAGGAACCCCAACATGATGCCAGAGCTGCAATCGTCTGCACACCAGTTCTCCTGAGGAACCCCAACATGATGCCAGAGCTGCAATTGTCTGCACACCAGTTCTCCTGAGCAACCCCAACATGATGCCAGAGCTGCAACTGTCTCCACACCACTTCTCTTGAATAACCCGAAACTGCTCTTGTTTGGGTGCTGGTTCTCCTGTCGAACTGCAATGGCGCCTTATCCACAGCAATATATTTCAGCTCCTAATGAATATTTAACGGTGGAAAATGCGAGGCATCACCTAAAATCTAGTGGGTGGGTCATATGCTGTCCCACATAGTGGGAATTATTATTTTCTAGATTTTTTTTTTACACCACAAAAAAATTGAACTTATTTAGAGATTACCTACAGCAATTTTTAGAAAAGAGAGTCTTTCTCTATTCTTTTCCTTTTATTATTATTATTATTGGGGCCAGCAGGGGTCAGAGATGCTTTAACCCATGAAAAATGAAAGAAAGGGCTTTAAAAGTGCAAAGTGTCAAAAGTGTGTTTTTTTAATAAAATCTTTCTAAAAAAGAACTATTCACTATTCACAATTCACTATTCACTACTCATATGTTTGCTGATAAGACTGGATCTTACACCCCAATGTCCTAATCTGATAGACACATAAGTAAAGTCATGTTAATACATTAATACTCTGATTACAGCGGAAAGACCCCAATAATAATTTTATTGAACTTTTTATGTATATCGCAAAGCCTTTAATTATAATATATATTGGGGGGGACATGCATATTCAGATGTGCTCACAATGCCCAGTATATGTTATAATTACGGCTGTGGTGGTTCCTATGACTACAGCCTTGCTATATCCAACTACAAATACAAATATATAAAATACTTAATTTTATAATACCTGTTAAAGGCATATAATTAAAAAATTAAATGCTGTTTTTTTTTTTTATTAAACATATGTAACAATAATTATGGCCCGAATATTATAACTGGTAAGTTTATTAAAAAATAACTCCATCAAATAATGAACACCTGGATTACGCTGTAACGTTCTGATATCTATAGATATTTCTTCGTTGAAATTTGCTCACACGACGACGATTAGCCGCTGTGAGTGGTAACCAGTGCTTTTGAAACTGTCTTTACTCTAAATGTACTCTAAAGATATTCTGATGTGAGTGTACTCCAGAGTGTCTCCTTACCCCCTGTGTAAGTCTATCTGGCGAGCTCAGGCTGCTGATGTTGTCTATTTTCCAATTTGTAGGTAATTCCTCTGTTGTTTGGGCCATTTCTTTCAGACGCTCACGTAACACAGATCAGTGCTGTCCACAGACGTCAGCCCTGTCTACAGAAAACAATTAACAATCCATCTCCGCTGGGAAAGTGCAAATGTGCCTCCCGCTCTCAGAGGAAATCTGAAATATGTACTTGGCTTTTATTACCCCCCCGCTTTCTTCACATCTCATGTCTCTTCATCACCCAGTGAGAAGCAACTATCCTTCCATGTCTTCTAGAAGAGGAAACAACATTTAACTGTGGGTTGAGCATTGGGGGGCGGGGGGGGAGGTTGAAGTCTCCATCCATTTAAGGGAGTCCAGGGGGTTGTATTGGCTGGTTGGCATCACCCCCCCCCCCCGCATCCTCCTTATAATTCACATCCATGATTTGTCTTATTCGGTTCCTGAATTCCAAGGATGATGTTTTTTTTTTTTTTTTTTTAAAAGGTACCTTAAGATGCACTGCGATGGTTCGGTGGGTCCTGGGTTGTTGGTTGTTCCCTGCCCTGTGCCTGCAGCTTCCGGTATAGGCTCTGGACCCCCACACCCCTACATAGGACAGGCGGGTATAGAAACTGGATGGAGGCGTGAGATAGCTTTAGGGCCAGTGGCGGTGGTGGTTGTGATGATGATAAGAGTGTCCGGACTGAGGGGACTCTACTCACTCACATGCTTTCAGTGTATCTGTGAACTGTGGTTCCTTGTGCCCTTAAGGACACCCTGATTTTGCTGAGTTTGATGTGTCCCTTGGTCAACAAGGGAGGGACTTGCATTTTTACTTCTTTAACCAATCGCAGACTTCGTCATATGACATCAACTCACTGGTCTGTTTTTTTCTCATTTTCAATCTCAAAGCAGTGTGGCGTGGCTCAGTGGGTCAAGCTCCTGTTGTTGTGATTGGAAGGTTGTTGGTTCAAGCCTTGATATTATTATTATTATTATTGTTGTTGCTTTTATTATGATTGTTTTTATCATCATCATGAAATCAAGACACACCCTGCTCTGTACAGCTGTTGCAGGTAAGCATATTCCTGTTTTGTCTGTTTATCCATGACATGTCCCTTAACAAAAGGCATACACAATAAAACTGATACTTTACAAATCTGTGCGCCTTGCCACTTAATAGAAAACACTGGTTTTAATTAATGTGGTGATGTCATACAATGAAGGCTGTGATTGGTTAAAGAAGTGAAAGTCAAGCCCCTCCCTTGTTGACCCGGCAAAATCTGCAAAATCAGGACGTGCGTGCTCCTAAACCTGAAGTGCCCCTGAAAGATGTCCACCAGTGTACAAAGGACAGCTGGGTTCTCAGCTGATTGGTTAAATCGGAGTGATGAGCCACTGCCCCGTGGCATGAATACATCAGTGGTCAGAGAAAAGCCGTTACTGTGTTGTTTGTCTGACTTCTTACCGTGAGCTGCTGAGCTGTGTTTGTGCTCTGACCTCCATCCCACCAGGCTAAACACTGCAGACCCTTTGCATTTTTATCTGAGTGTCACTTAGAATCCATGCAGTGATGTGCAGTGATGTGCAGTGCACTCCATTCATTCACATTTCATGGCAAATTTTAGTTCTGAGCCATAACTCTTCCAAAGTCTGTATTCTGCAGCAAATAATTGTCCTGTTTCATAAGGCATTTGCCATGTCGGAAAACAATTGGTGCACATTGGATTTCGGGGTACAATCTTAATGCTTTCGCCTCTATCCGGGTGCCTATTCTGACCACAGAACCAAGGCTGGCTGAAGACTTTTAGGTTTCAGGTTGTAAGCCAAAACCCAAACAATTAAACCAGGATGCTGAGATTAAGCTGGTGCGTTTTCACACCGAGACTGCACTTGTTGGTCTGCAGTGTGTATAGAATTACACTCTAACTTAACAAGTGAACACACTGGACACACCACAGATATCGGGATTTCACTCTGTGAGAGACAGTTTGGACCCAAGATGCCGTTCTGGAGCCAGTGAGCAGTTTGTTCCACGTAGGACTTTCCATTGACCATGTGAACGAGAGTCATCCAGGGACTTTTTTGTTTAATTGGTTTGTTTTTGTGTCAGTCCTGCACTTTGATTTTCACGACAGGTGTGACACGCCCAGCCTTATACTTGCCTGCAGTTTTTATTTCTGTGTGAATGAGTCTTAGAGTCAGACTGAGTCAGATGTTTGAAAAGAGTAACAGTCTCAAGGGAATTACAGCAATCTAATCATTTCACTTGTCTTTGTCAAATGGTATAAAACTTTGTATTGAAAAATGCAACATTATTATATAAATTACTTAACTTCTTTAGCAGCATAAGTGACACCAGCTATTTCTAATGCTGAGAGATTAATGTGCCCTGTTACACCTGGAAACTATAACAAGCTATTACAGTGTTTCTCATGTCAAAACAAATGTAAAATAATATTTTGACGGTGAGTTTACATTGTTTGGGTCCCAGTGGACTTCACGCGTGCCTTCACAACAGTAGATGCTATTTGTTTTTAGTGCCTCTGGAAGATGCTGTCTCCAATAAAGATCCGTAAATTTGCAAAGACAGGTTTCCACTTGGGCTTAAGGGCCTAGCAAGTGTTTTTCAGAGATCTTCTCTGCCATAGTATTAATAACCTCTAAGCCAGTGATAATTAGTCCTTATCCCACTCTTTATTTCATGGAACTGAATTTTCATGAGGCACAGATGAAGATGCTACTGATGAATTCATTGGAAAACTTCCTGTTTTACAAAACAGACAAATCATAAAGCGCGATGTATATACATAAATGATTATATCCCATTTCACATGCAGAAATAGACCCCCCCATAACTGTTTAACTTTTACTGATTTACAAGCATACTTCAGACCAGCATTTGCTTCTGTAATCTTTTCATGACTATTTCATCAAAATGCTAACAGAAAATATTTGCATAGCATTAAACAAACCCTGCATACAGATGATTAACCTTCTAGCTGAAATTTCCATCTATCCATCTTCCAACTGTTCATCCCAGTTACGTCTCTCCTGCCATGTTAAATTCTGGGTAGAACCACAGCTTACCTGCCTTAATTGTGTTTGAATGTACAGTTACCATTTAGACCAAATGTGGCTGACTTCCTTCTAATGAGTTTTTTGTGAGCTCTTCTGAAGATGGTAAGTGAGGGATACGGAGCCCAAGTTAGCCAGCTCTTGGGGGGACAGATGCTCCCATTAATGCTGTTTATCTGTGTGAAATACACACGCTACTCTGCACCCATGTCAGATCATGTATGTAGCTGAGTTGATCAGTGCTTTCCCTGCTGGTGAGCAGGCCAGTTGCATGTGTAGGTAAAGAGAGTGCATATCCTTTAAGTAACCCGTCCCAAGGCTCGGTAACGTTAGCTTGTCCGGCTTAGCGATGGTTCCTTGGTTATTGTGTGACACGGGCAGCATTGCTCTGTCCAGCTGTTATTGCACGTTTCCATCCCTTTGGGAAACACCACACAATATCAGTCTTCAGGTTCACCGTGTTCCCATAATGTTCTGCTGCTGTTCTGCAGTCTTTCCGTGAAAGATTTAACAGCGAGCGGTAAGTGACATATACCCAAGTCGCTCATGTTCACATCTTGCTCTCAGTGACCTACACAAAAACGGTCAGTGTCTTTTGGGAACCAGCTTTGTTCAAAACGTTCGAGATTAAAAACCTTTATTTCATCTAAAATGTTAGTTTGTAATTTTATGTAGGTTTTACCAACACGATAAATTTTTAATCAATGCATTAAATCACAAGACTACTGATAATTATATATGACGTGCTAATTACAGTATAATGATACCAGATGCATCCAAAAATGACACGTTATCTGCAGGACGAGCGGTAATTTGCCTCCGTTTGGTGTTAAGTGTCACGAATAATGCCGTTTGAGGGCAATGGTTTTATTAAAATATTTCCACGCGGAAACTGTTTGCTTAATCGTTTTATTTAAAATGGCATAAAATTGTTCAAGGCTGTGTACCATTGACTTTCCTTATGGGGGTTCTAGACGTCAAATGCACCTGCAATCTGCATGTCTGCCCATCAGCACCTACATGTAAGGGGGCATCTGGTACGCACCCATCCCCCATACGGTGCCGTCCGTTTCGGAAAGTAGGGCAAGGGCAAGGTGGAGCGGAAAGGGTGTAGCAGGCAGGCGGCTATTGCACCATCTGGGGGGAGTTCCTATAAGCCGTTCGCTGTCGTCGGCTGGCGGTGCGGGGCTCGACAGTCACGTTCCCCTTGTTGGATTTGCATAAAGCATTGATCTTTTTACTAAATACTGCAGAAATATTCAATATTGTGCTACGCAGCTTCAGTGCCAGGGGTAAATAATTAATCAGAGGTTAACAAGCCCCGTCTCAGCGACGATCCGCAGCTGCTGACGTTAAGCTGGTTTTAGAAACACTGGAGGTGTGATTTTAAAGATTTAATTAGCAAACTTTTGCGTGTTAGAATGAAATAGGTATAAGAAGAGCTACGGCTGTATGCTTGCCGCCTTTGGAGCCAGGGTCATTAAAACTGGTAATAACGCCGCTTTATCTCGTTACACGTTTAATATTTAATGCTGTCATCTGTTTAAATATCAGCAAGAGAGCAAACTAGTACCAACAGCATCCTGCCCCGCTATCCGTGCGTATGCTGACTGCTGAAGTACAATAAACAGCAGTGTTGATTTGATGCAATTACATGCTTGTGTTTGTCTTAATAAGCGTTAGTCACTGCCGGATCGCAATGAGCCGGGTGCTTATGCAGGCAGCCGAGGCGCTCAAACGCACAGCCCTGGAGCTGCATGTCTGTCATGCCATTATTGCGTGTTTGATTTTAATGTTTTTTTTTTTTTTTTTAACTTAGCATCTATATAAGGAAAGCATTAAAAATGGTGAACCAAGGACTGGATTCCACAGTTGTCCTTTCCCTGGCGATCACAGCCAGTTTTTATTTTTCACTAAATATTTGTGGACCGCAGGTTTGAATTTCAGGTGGATCCCTATGGTGTAAATCTCTGGAGGGAGGTGGTAACATTGAAAATGCCCCCTCTGAATTGCTCCAGTAATGATTTCCTGCGTAAATGGTGGTAGATTACTAGAATCATTTAATAAAAAGTGGGTTATTTTTGGGGGGAAAAATTTACATTGCTGTAAATTGTGATACACATGTTATTACATCCAGGCACCATGAGGAATATCTCTAAGCCAGTCTCACAAAGAACACATTTTAAATTGCTAATTGGTGGAGGTTTTATAATTGCTAATTGGGCCTGTGGATGTCTGACTCATCCGGCTTGTCTGGACCTCTGAGGGGCCGGCATGGCTGAGTACAGTATAAATCATAGATGTGTTGTCATTTTAATTGGATGCAGTACAGAAACAATAAAGGCCATTTGGTACGTAGAAATACTGTTAGAAAAGGACTTCACTTTGTAACCTGGAAAATGCTGTGGTAATAGGACACCCTACTTCTAAGTAGCGCATAAGCAGACAGATTCCTCATCTTCCACTACAGAAAATGGTAGCATGAAAATGGTGTCCAATGCAGTAATCTCTATAATTTTAGAAGTTAATGTCTTTAGCTCTGGTGCTGCTTGCTTTACATATTTTTGAAGTTATCGGCCAAGATCGACACATTGAAGCGATACGATATCTTTTTAACGTATAGGCATATCTGCCGATACTGATATATCGAGCATCTCAAAGAAAATGATTTTCTTCTGTATAGTCATTTTCTGGCCAGCATACCTTCTGCTCCAAACAGTGTATAATTTAATAATTTAAACACCCTCCAATGTTTTTTGACCACGATCAGGTCATAGGCCACGGTTTTCTGTCGTCAGGGCAACACAGCCATCAATCTTTAGGCTGTAAGCTACAGTATAACTTGCATGTTTCTAGGTCAGATACGATATTGTGCAATGTACTGCGAATGGGTGATTCTAGAAGATGTGGAGGCGTTTTTTTGCACAGTGTAAGGTGGTGAGACTCCATCCAGCATGGACCTTTGCATTGCCTGACCTCTGAATTGGTTTCCACGCTTCAACTGGCTGCCGTGTGAGTGACAGGGCAGGGCTGCACTTTTGCCCTTGACGCCGGTCCGTAGGGGACTCCGCACTCAATGCAGTGCTGACTGCTTCTAATGTGACACCGCTGGCTTCTATCCACAGCGTCTTCCTGCTCTCGCTGAGACTGTGATGCTTAAGGAGGAAATCAATAGGAACCTTTCACAATGGCTGCGCCATAAAATATGAATTTATTTTGTTCCATTTTCCAAATAAGCTGCCCCAATGAGCCCATCCCGCAGCCCCACAGCTGTAATGGCTGAAGACACTGATAAATTAAACCATCTCCGTTCTGCCTCCATCTTGCCAGAGACATTTTCAGACATGCATACAACACTGATGGTGGTTTTCCGCCTCAGCTCAAGTCACATGTTAATCCCTTTTGGACTATAACTGAATTCATAATGACTTAACAACTAGGAGCAAGATTACACCAGATTAAACGTGTATAACATAAGTGAAGCAGAGCTGGCGCCGGTTTCTGGAACCGTTTTTGGCGTAGAAAGCCATGGTTGAATATCATCCAGAGGTGGAAGCTTCAGGTCCGGACAGTAAAAATCCAGACCAGGATTTTGTTTCAATAAACCAGTTTGAGTATAAAGAGTGACAGAATGCTCAACTGGTTGGGTAAAACAAAATCCTGGTTGGGATTTTTACTTTCTGGACCTGAAATTTCCACCTCTGATATCACCTCCTTTGACTGCCTCGTCACTATGATGGCACTGGAGCCAGGCCAGACCTCAAAGACGGTAGATCTAGGATGAATTTAAGGTGGAGCTTATTGTTTATACTGACAGCTTGAACCCTGAAAATGTTTCTCCCAGATTTCTGTGTGATCTGCAAAGACAAAAGCTCTGTTACAAGGATCAATGATTTTGTCATCGTGCAAATAGGATACACAAGAACAACGAAATTTAGTAGCAGCTTGCGTAACACAAGTTGCATACGTTCCTACGTACGTACACATTTACATACATAACACGACATCAAATATAGTTTAAAATGTATATATAACTATACACATGACATCTGTGTGTATTGCACTCTTTTATCAGTAAGTAACATTATGGTATTTATGGGATAGTGTTGCATTCTTTATTGCTAACAGTTCTCCATCCCAGAGGAGGTCTTTCTGCATATATCCTATATGCCACTGACCAGACTAAATCAAATTCGGGGCCACACCATTCAGTTTTCTGTACCCAAACCAATAAATCAATAAGCTGATCTCATATAGCAGAAATGTAAACAAGGACAAAGTATCGAATGATACAAGTCAAAATCGCATAACCTCCCAGATCAATGGACAGTATCGCAATACTTAACTCCTGTACGCTCAACACAATTCATCATTTCAGAACTTAATATGTACTTGTTTCCACAACTGTTTGGTTAATATTAAGTTCATTATATTAATTTGGTTTTGTCGCTAAACTTCAAATACTCTTAAGAATGAGCTTTGGTGTGTATTGATATTCCTGCTAGTGCTAACATGGTAAATATGGACAAAATGTTAGATGCATTAATGTGCATGTATTAGAGCACATGTTACTGGCTTGAAAATCAGTTTTCAGCCATATGATTACATTGTTGCACCTGAAATGATTCCCCTTTTACCATTTGGGTTGAACCTTTCATTTGTGTTTCGCCCATATAATAGCATTCCCCAGAGTTATGGAGGACCACAGCCATCCACTATGGTCACTGTTTTCTCTGCAGACTGAATGATTAAGGCTGAGATCTTTATCTCTCCCCAGGTTCTGTAAAACCAGTTAAAAAGTGAATGATTATTTAAAACGAACCAGTAATGAATGCTGACTTCTGAATGTTTAATAGGCTTAAGACGGACGTATTTCATTTTGCCAAATTTTTGTTGAATCAAAAGCAAAGAGGATGTGATAACATTATAAAAATTATCTTTGCCTTCAGTAGCCAGAATGAATGTGAAATTTACTTTTCTAAAATAAACTTTATTTCTTGCCACTGGCTTCAAATACTTCCTCAGGATTGAGTGTTTGCCTAATGGTCTACGAAACAGACCTATGCAAATTTCTTATATTATTTTCTTATACTCTATAAAGAAAAACCTGTGAAAATCTGGTAGATCATGGCCTTCTCATTTTGGGAGCTCCTCAACAGCACCTTCTAGAGGTCTTGCAAGAACCCGCAGGGCTTTCGACCTGTACTACTAAGCTATCAGTATGACGGAGCGTACAAAAGATGTGCAAATGCTTTAAAATGTTTTCAAATTATCTGGCAGATGCAGTACCCCTGGAGACAAACTGTCTCATGCAAGTTTAAGGGCACAAAAACAGAAATCCCTTTTCCAAGCAATTTTAGATTTTACATATTATGATCTTCAAAATAGAATAATATTATTTTGGTAGCTCAGTGCCACATATTTGATTAAGATGCTGGGACTGCTGATTGAAGACATAAGGATCTACCTTTAATACCCCTTGGTCATCAGGCAGTGATTTAACAGGAAATGTGACTTTCCTATTATGTTAAACCTTTCCTTACATTATTTGAATCGCTCCCCTAAGATATCAAGCTGTATGAATGTGTAAAGCTACAGTGAATGTAAATACTTGTCTGCCGGACAAAATTTAACAAAACTGTTAGCACAACAGATTGCGGGCAAACACCTCACAGCAACACACCAGAAAGAACAATTTCTGTTCACATATTATACATTTTCATTTTCTTTTCTGCACAGAAGCAGTATGTATCAAAGGAGCAAATAGAACAGTTTTTGTGGGTTATGACATAAGTTTGCCACAGTCGTGCCAGTTTTAATTAGTGCCACTGGATTTGTTGTATAGGTTACTTACTGTGCCTTTCTGGCTATTTATGTTGGGAGTATGTACTATTTCTATGTTTTCATTTATGGAAGTCTGTGTTTGAATATCTATAATCTTCAATTTTCCAGACAGAAGTGATAATCTCATTCCCCGCTTACATGCAGGCTTGCTAGTGAAGATTTGCATCTTCAGATCATTCCAGCAATGCTGAGATGTAAATGAAGGGGGGGGGGGCAGTCAATATAGATGGTGTCTGGGACATCGATGGGCATCTATTTAAGCAATTTCTAATCTTCTTGCATCTTGTGTAAATGCCATTTTTTGAGAGGAAATACCACAGTTTAGGAGTTTGACACAGTGTGGACAGGAATAGAGTTTACTGGTAATCTGGGTGAATTACTTGCAGCCACAATCTACACATAATCTGAAGTCACTGTTTACTGTTATGCGGGCCTGTCACTGGATAATGATTGGGTTACTTGTATGTTCCTTGAACAAATCCGTCTTTTGTTTTGTTGCTGTTCATTGCGGGATTTTACAATGAGGATAATATGTAGATCTCCTGCCGAAAATGCAGAGAACTTTCGTCAGAGCCCACCAACATGTCAAGTGCATGTGAGTGTAATCTGTCAGTTTCTGTTTCGTCATGAGGGTTGGGGCAGGGCGTCTTGTGTATTAAAGAAGGTAGAGCAGGGGCTTGTCTGGCTGTTTCTGGGGGGGGGGGGGGACGACTTCATTTCCTCAGAAACCTCGAGCTGCCACATGCCTACAAATTAAAAAAGAGGCTAGCCTCGCCTGAGGAGATTAAGCGGAAAGTTCTGGAAAGAGCATGAATACATGCAGCAGATATAATGGGAGGGGAGCTCTCAGCTCTGTGAGGGGAGCAAGATTGCTGCACCGAGCTTTGCTCATTGGCAGTGTCAGGAGCGTGATGGAGGTCTGTCCTGGGGCTGGATCGCTCCCACTCTCCTATTTCAGAGTGCAGCTGCACCCTGGGTGCGTCTCCGTTGGCAAGCTGCGACTTTGAGGGCAACAGAAGGACTTTACCCTCAGGTTTTTTTTTTTGTTTTTGGAGAATCTCCCCGCAAACCACCCAGTCCTCTAACACACAGATGTTTGTTGATCAGTGTAGGGCACAGGTCCCCAGTTCCGGTCCTGGAGGGCCAGTTTGCAAATTTCCCTGCTCATACACACCTACTAAACTTGGTTTTTGGCTGAGTTTGAGCAGGGAAATCTACGAACCGTGTTGGATCCTGGCCAGCGAGGACTGGAATTGGGGAATCCTGGTGCAGGGAACCTCACTGTCCCTTTAACATAATGATGATAATGACACTGCATTGATCCCTGTGTGAAAATTCTCTTTTTGCCTACCCCACTATGACAAAACCAATGTAGGTGAGAACACACTTGGCAGCAAAGGGCCCCCGCAGAGCTGGGGATTAGGGGCCTCGCTCAAGGGCCCACAGACACGTGACTGTTCTGCTGGGTTGAGGCTCTGGCTGGAGACCCTCTGATCACAGACACAGAGGAAGCCAAACGCTGCCCCGATTTCAAATTTCCTCCCAACACGCCTAGAAAACATACAATATGAATTCCAGAAGTAACACCTCGTACCTCTTTTAAGCTTATGTAAAAGAAGAATTTTACCTTGTGGAGCCCAAGAGTGGGCAGTGTGGTGGTGCAGTGGTTGGTACTGTCGCCTTACACCGCTAGGACATGGGTTCAAGTCTCGCCGGGGTTCCGTGTGTGGAGTTTGCATGTTCTTCCTGTGTCGTTGTGGGGTTTTTTCTGGGTACTCTGGTTTCCCCCCACAGTCCTCAAACATGCAGAGGCTAATTGGCGTTAACAAACAGCCCATTGGTGTGCTGGTATGTGTGTATTGTGATGGGTTGGTGCCCCTGCCTTGTGCCCATAGGCTCTGGACCCCCTCCACGACCCTGAATAGGATAAGTGGTTACAGAACATGGATGGATGGAAACCAAAAGTATATATTTTTTCAGTGTCTTTCTTATTACCCATGTGCACAGCGTGTCTGCATGGTGAGGGAAGCCATGGCTGTACAAACCGCGATGTGGAGAAAGCATGTGGCCATTCCAGTGTATGCAGCATCACTTTATTAAAACGGGAACAATTATAAGATTTTTTTAAGTTGGGCACATAAAAGGGGTGATATTTCTTACAGAGGAACCAGTCAATCAGCTTTCAGCTGGAGCTGGTGCCCCTGTGGACCCGCTCCTGTACACAGCCCAGGTCAGAAACCTGGAATTTAGGGGCAGAATCTGGTCTTTGTTCATTGAACCAAACCACATACGTTTGGAGCGGCTAAAGACAGTCTATTATTCTTAAATGATGAGTCAGTGTTGAAATGATGCTATTTTTGGAGCAGTACGCTTTTTAAAAGCTCCGGCTCTAAACCATGGTGCAGTGTGAAAATAGGGAGAAACCGACCAGACAACCTGTTGGATTTGTGACAAAAATACAACACTGGTCCTCCTTTCTCCAGTGAATGTGCTCGTTTTAATGAATATATGTTTTTATTAATTACATCCCATGAGTCATTTTTAGTGCCTTTTTAGTAACACACAGTACCAGTGACAGACAGGCTGAGCAAATCTGTATCTGCTCACACTGCAGCAAACATGTCGTCTGCCAGAAGTATGAATACATCGCCTTCACAGAGAAGCATTGTTAACATTGGCGAGGAGATGCTCGTATCCCAGCCTGGATGAGAAGCCGCATGTTTGAGCGATGTGTGCCTGCTAGCTGAACTCGCGGGCGGAGAACACGCTGTAAGACTTTCTCAGTTCCCCGAGAGGCCGCCGACGAGGGAACAGCTGATCCAGTTTTGGATGTTGGAGAAATTAAAAGATTTGGAGATAGAAGCAGACTGCACACAAGCAGATATTTTCAGAGAAAATGATACTTCTGTAAGTGAGTAGTATCATAACTGCCATATCTCCCTACTGGCAAATTGGACCATTCCTCAGCTATTGCTGTTTCCAGTCCAGACCCTTTAATATGAGCACATTATTCTGGATTGAACCTTCCATATTGTAATGTGTTCTTAGTGTTTACATCAAAAATAACTCATGGGAGTTTTACTTGGTCTGAGAGCAGAACGAGAAAATGATTGGTTAGGAGGGATAGCCAATCAGATTGTAGAGGAGGTGGGTCCAAGCGACTAGAGGAGATGGGACCAACCAATCAGATGTCTCTAGTTGCTTGAACCCACGTCCTCTTAAATCTGATTGGCTATCCCTTTGAACCAATCATTTTTCTTTCTGCCCTTAAAAAATAACATTAACAATTAAGTCCTCTCTTTAGGAACAGGAAGAATGTAGAGAACGTGAACATGAAAAGGCCTTCAAGGATATTAAGTCCAAGTAACATTACATCTCAATATACCTATTCATATTTTGAAATAGCATAGAAAGGAAAGATGGTAACTTTGTATACTTCCATTTTGAAGATCCTATTATTTTAATTGTATGCCTTCTACCCCCGATTAATCTTGCCCCCAGCAGACCTTCTTGCTTTGTTAGCCTGCCTTTGCCTTGCGGGTCTCATTTGTTTGTTTGTCCGTGTTCATCCTGCTCAGGGTAGCGGAATGTTCCTCTTTATTTGTTTGTTTGTTCTTTGTTGGGGATACTGTTTCTGTATATTTTCCCCTTTCTTGTCAGTAAAAAAGGATTACCACTCTAAGAGTATAATGAGTGAAACAGACCTAGAAGTGTATTTACAGGAAAACATCCTGAAGTACAATTTATAATTCAAATGTACACATACTCAAAGTCCTCTTAAAGTATGTGCAGACTGCTTAAGGGAGAATGACAATTCTAATCTTATGTCAGCTATACTAACTGGCAGGATTTGTTATGGACATCGATTTACAGACTCATGGAGTGATATTGGAGAACCTGATGATGGCCAGTGTGATAATGGAGAACCTGATGATGGCCAGTGTGATAGTGGAGAACCTGATGATGGCCAGTGTGATAGTGGAGAACCTGCTGATGGCCAGTGTGATAGTGGAGAACCTGCTGATGGCCAGTGTGATAGTGGAGAACCTGATGATGGCCAGTGTGATAGTGGAGAACCTGATGATTGGTTGGTGATACTTTTTTAGCCTGTATTGCCTCCTATGAAGATGCTGTCCCCTGAAATGTGCATTAGCAGGTTTGATCAGGGAGCTGTGTGATAGTGACCTACCCCCCCCCCCCCCCCCAGATACTCACTGTTCATTCCTTTTTGCTCAGTCTGCTGATCAATTGACACTGAGACACTGAAAGATTGTTTTACTTAAAATGCAAAGTGTGAATTTAAACATTCGCTGTTGTTTTAGCACCTGCCATATCTGCACGACTTGGTAATTATTATTTAAAAACAACCAAGTTACATTTATCGACTTAAGCTGATCATGTTTGACATAACATATCCTAAAGCAGAGGCAGCAGCTGAACAAATCTGACATACAGGCCCAGAATTTTCACGAGGGGGGCATGAGCGGCATTAGCAGATGCTATACTGGGCGGGGCTTTTTGGAAATGCTGGATGGGCACCAGTGATGTCAGAGGAGTGGGGGCGTGACTGTGGCAGAAGGCGTGAGAGTGGCCCATTTAACGCAGCCCGTTTAAACTTACCCACAGATGAGAATTTTTAATGATGTGATATTAATGATTCTAAATGGCACTGACCTTGTTTTCCTTCCTCGATGGAAACCAGCAAAAGATGCCTTCTTACACGCTTGGCTCATGGAAGACGGGAATCTAATCAGCAAATTGAGACAGTGACTGCAAGTAATTCTCCAGATACATGTCACACTGTTCATGACTGCGTTTCTTGACATCATGTGACGTGAGGTAGCTCAAGTTCTGAATAGTGGCTTGTTCATTTCCACGGCTGAGTTTGCGTGTCATTCCTTTTCCTCTCCATTTACCCCAGGAAAGGAAGTATATAGATAACAAGCGGGAGTGTGGGAGAGTGACTTACAACCTGCAGACAAATATGTTCTCATTTCGGGTTTCAAGCAACATGATGTTATAGGGAATATCTGGTGGACAGCAGGCATTGCTGTTCCCCACAGCTGACAGCTGATATAAGAAACTTGTTTTCAGGGGCCTCATGGAGTGAATTACCTAAGGATGGTCTCCTGTCTGCTACCCAATGATGGTCTACAGCCCAAAGTTGGTCTCCTGTCTATGGCCCAAAGATGGTCTCCTGTCTATGGCCCAAAGATGGTCTCCTGTCTATGGCCCAGTAATGGTCTCCTGTCTATGGCCCAAAGATGGTCTCCTGTCTATGGCCCAAAGATAGTCTCCTGTCTATGGCCCAAAGATGGTCTCCTGTCTATGGCCCAAAGATGGTCTCCTGTCTATGGCCCAAAGATGGTCTCTTGTCTATGGCCCAGTAATGGTCTCCTGTCTATGGCCCAAAGATGGTCTCCTGTCTATGGCCCAAAGATGGTCTCCTGTCTATGGCCCAAAGATGGTCTCCTGTCTATGGCCCAAAGTTGGTCTCCTGTCTATGGCCCAAAGATGGTCTCTCAGGATGAAGCTCTTGAATCTAGTGACATGTAAATTACGGTAATGTACAGTAGTACTCAGCGCTTCCTGTTGAATATTGTATATACAGAGGTACCTGTACCCACGAGTGTAATTGGTTTGAAGACACAGCTTGTGGGTACAATTTCTCATGGGTACAAACAATTTTTGCCATAAGGAATAATGGGAAAGGGAATAATTGGTTTTCCGGCCCCAAAATACCCCCATACAAAACATTTATAGGCACGATAATTGAGCTTTTAGCGACAATATAAGTAGTATTGATTGAGAATATCATATTTTTCGGCATATTAGACACACATCTATTTTTATGGATGTTTAAATGCATAAAAAACTGCGCTATGGCCGTACGCGAAAGAGACCAAGTCCCGTAGGCTAGGCTGCTCGGCGTAGCCTACAGCGGTACCGCTCGTGGCTCCAAACATTACTCATGGGTACAGCGAGATTTTATTAAATAAAAATGCTCGTGACTCAAGTTACTCGTGGCCTCAGACGCTCGTGGGTACAGGTACCACTGTACTATATTTCGTAGTAGAAAGTTGTTTTGGTCTCCTTCCTTCAATCCATGTTCCTTTGATATGTTACCTATACAAAATGAATCTTTATTATCTAGCAAATTTTCAGAAATAATATTTCAGAAATTTGATTTATTTATTATGCAGATTTGTATTTAGTGGTGGGTCAGGATTGATTTAGTCCAAATGAAAGTAACATCTCTAAAAGGAGGTGCACGTGAGTATAGGGTCCAGTGCTAAGCCCACTGGATAAGCTTCACTGGAACAAAAAAGCAGAAAACAGTAAATAAAATGATGGGTGTGATGTAGGGCGGGACGCAGGGTCCAGGGTTAGAGTTTGGTCAGCCCCTTTGTTGATCTGTGACTAACTGCATTAGTTTAAAGTTTGCTGTTAAAGAGACTCGGAAGCAGGACTTTGGCTCTGACACTTATGAATCTGTTATCTCTGTGGTGTTACTGTATTTTTGGTGTAATAGCTGCCTTGGGTGTTGAATTACTTAGTAAGGTCTGGTGGGGAAGCAAAATGCTTGAGATATGGGTCAGGAACTGGTTCTGAGATGCATATTATCAATATCAATTCTTCTTTTAAAAGCAGAAAATAATGAGCAGAGTCAGACTTTTGGCCAGACTAGCTTTGGTTTGTGTCTGTCGTATTCTGTTAGTGCTACGGTTAGTCAGACATCTGGCTAGGCTAGCTTTGGTCTAGGTCTGTCATATTCAGTTATGAGAGCTCAGAAGTAAAGGATTCTTTTTGCTCCAGGCAACAGGAGAATCTGCAGAAAGGGTCACAGAAGAGCATCACAGGAAAAATGAGGCAAAATCTAACTGCCCTCTGGAGCAGTAACTTAGCAGAAATCCTTGTTACTGGATAATCAGCAAACAGCCGTAATGTAATCACAGTTATGGTCCGATTAGTGTCCAAGGAGGCATTACAAGAAGACAACAGGACAGCTTTTCCTGCATTTTATGATCCATGTGAATGCGAAAGGCGGAGAAAATGGTTTTTGATAAAAATGCTTTCAGATGCAGTTTACATTTTCTGAAATTACTTTGTATAATGTAGAAATACACTTTTATTATATTTTGTTCAGTGTATTTAAATCCCCGCGATGCGTTGGCACCCCATCCTATCCTGGGTTTTCTTGTGCCCTTAGCCTCCGGTCTAGGCTTCAGACCCCCTGCGACCCTGAATAGGTCAAGCGGTTACAGAAAATGGATGGATGGATGGATGGATTTCAATCCTGGGTTAAAAAATAAATCTCTGGATCCAAGATGTAAGCATTTAATTGGCGAGATTCAGAGTGAACAGCAAAAGCCAAAGTGCAGAACCACGGCAGCGTGACGAGAGGTAGCAGCCAGTGGAGGCGTTTCTGAAGAGCCCCAGTGTTCTGGGGGCAGGTGGGCAGAGATGCATGGAGACACTGGGCTGCCCCCCCTGACAACAGCAACCCCTCCTTCCTGCACTTCGGGTCCGGAGCCACGCTGTTCACAGCGAACCAATGAATGACTCCGGGGATGCCAGGCTCCGCCCCCACTTTCATCCACCCACATAAATTGACGAAGCGGACAGGGATCGGGCCTGCTAGGGGGATCAGTCTAATCTCCTCATTAGCTCTGACATAGGGCACATGTCAGCAGTTTCCTCTGGGCTGAGCGAAGAGACGTGGAAAATAATTGCAGGAGCTGGTTTAGATAAGACTGGCCATTTGCTAATGACCTAGCACTCTGAATACATACAAATAACCTGGCAATGTGGCACCATCGCACAGAGCTGCTGCTCTTTCTCTAAATCCCAGAAATAAATATATAACAGATGTTGTTAAGGCAAACAAATAAAAATAGGTACCCTCCCCCCCTCCCTAAAACGACACGATGCTGCTATTATAGAATTATGCACTCCTCGTGCTTGTTTTGATTTCCTCCCCGTGGGAGATTCTGCATTCTCTGTGAAAGTACGGTCTTTTACACTCACATTTTGAAGCCTCAGAAGCCTTTTCTCTGAAACCGGAGCCTCTCCAACCGGCCGGTTAACTCGCAAAGCCCTGCCTCTTGCATCGTTTGTGGTCGCCGGCTCGTCCGACAGGATGCTGCCCGCTCTATGGACCTGAGAGTTGGGCTTGGGCTGGGTCCCTCCCTGCTGACGGAGCTGGATCTTCAGCACCGCGTTCTTCAGATGTTCTTCAGCGTAGCCCAGACGAGGCAGCCCGACTCACCCCAAGCAAGTCGTTTAGTTAAGTGCTTATTAACTGCCTCGCTTTGGACACCCTTTCAGGCATCGTGGGGGGAGACCTAAATTGCAGGACCGTCGGCCCTTAAGCATATTAACACACTCAGTATCGGCTCTGAGTGCAGCTCCCCCCCCGCCCCCCCCCCCCCCCCCCCGCA
>JAODJU010000036.1:6075675-6107576 GCA_026776725.1 Gnathonemus echidnorhynchus | reverse complement strand
ATCCATCCATCCATCCATCCATCCATCCATCCATCCATCCATCCATCCATCCATCCATCCATCCATCTATCTATCTAAACACCTCATAACACAGTTTTACTGTTAGTCTGGCAATACTTATTCCAATCATTTCTATATTTTTATTATTCAGTGGAAAGCGATACGGTTAATTAAAGCTTATGCAGACCAGTTCAATGGTTAGAAATGAAATCCAGCGAGCCAAAAAACTCACACAGTATTGAGAGCGTCTTTTCTTGTCCCGCAGGCTAATATATTCCCCTCTCTGAAGTTCATTTTTTAACCTCGGTGGTCCTGCGTGACTCCTTAGCAGAGTGGAGGTCTGGAATGTGAAGTGGACGCTCTCTGCTGCATTGTCTGTGATCCCTTAAGCGGCCGAAAGCGCCCCTCTCAAATTATCTCGTGCTCTGCACCAAACCTCATCTGCATAGCCGCCATGCCGACACACAGAAGGAAACAGGATGTTAGCCAGGTGCTAAACGTGCCCTCGCACTCTCACGATCCTTTTAATCTCTCATCAATCACATTACGACACAGAAAGGACCCGGTCTTATTACCGCATGGTGGAAATTGCTATTTCAGAGAGAAAACAAGTCAGAGAGAGGAGAGGAGGCTGTGAGTGACAAGTGTGATTTGGGTGACTGAAGGACGGAGCCATCATCTGGGTGACATTGTAATTAGAGAAGATGCTCATAAATAAGGCAGATGTGAAATGGAAACAGCGTCGTTTCTCTTCGTGAAGCTGTATATGCTGATTTTGAGAGGCATTGTTGTAGAGTGTGATTTTCAGTCTTACATTATCAGGCCACACAGCATCATTATCAGGCCATACTGATCATGCAGCTTCCCAGCTGTTGCTGGAATTGGAATTTGTTTACTGGTTAATTCTTAATGGGTTTGAAGTGTGTTATCAGAGGGTTTCAACAATAATGTCTATAGATTTCATGTTCAGTATGTTTTCCTTGAAATATACAGGCATCCTGGAATGAGTAACTGCTTAATTTATGTGTTTATAGATTGGTATTTCACATTCTCAATTATTCTAAAGAGTTGTCACCCCAAGGTTATGGAACAATCTTCCTCCATCTTGCAGATTCTGTTAAAGGTTTTAAAGGTGGCTTAAAACTTTTCTCAGGCTTTTGGGAAAATATGATCCTGTGAAATTGTGTTTTGCTATGTATTGTCTATTTTTAATAGGTTTAATACGTTTTCTCTGTTTTATGTTTTTTTTTCTGAATTTTAGTTTTGTATAGTGCTTGGTGACTGTTTTGTCTCCAAAAGCCACTTAATAAATAAAGTTTACTTACTTGACAGGTTTGGATTGAAGACTTAAAAACTTAATGGTTCCTTGGATCTTGGCTTAATTCCCAACAGGTTTGTCTCTAATATGCTGCTTATTCAGATTAATTTCTTGTGTGTCTTTCAAATGAGTAATACACACTTAAATTAATGTTTCAGTAAATGCCTTAGCCCTTAACAACCACTTTTCATAATCCTCAACACAAATTGAATGAATTTGCTCTAAGCTTTACTTTGATCTTCATCTTCATTTATCATGGTATAGCAAGAGTATCATTTTCTGAGTAAGAAATTTAACACTTGAGTTACTTGCAAAAAAAAAACACTGAATATTAATTCACCAAGGTTGAGAAACATTTTACTGCATGACAATCAAAAAAAAAAAAAGATTTTTGCAAACTTTCATAAAACTTGGATGGGGTGGGAGGAATTTGAGCGTGCAGAAGTGTCATAAACATTTTATCTGCTCAGTTTGGTGTATGTGCTTTCGGATTAGGATGGGGGTGGATGCTGATGAGAAACATCACTTTTAAAGTAGGTTATTGGGATTTCGGCCATCTGTAGGCGCCGTGTTCCAAGGGCAAGAAAAGGTGAAGTACTTCATAAACGTACCATGTGTGGATGTGGATAGAGCTCCGCATAAATCATTATATTATTCAACACTTATGGCTTTTAATTAGCGGTTGTGTCTGGCATGAGTTTGAAGTGTGTTATCAGAGGGCTTCAACAATAAGGTCTAAAGATTTTATGTTCAATATGTTTTCTTTGAAATATACAGGCATCCTGGGATGAGTAACTGCTTAATTTATGTGTGTTTATAGATTGGTATTTCACATTCTCAATTATTCTAAAGAGGAAGAGAAGCGAGGGGTAATCAATGGCACTTAATTAAGCAGCGCCGCTACAACGTTTCACTACAATGGCACCGTCTGATGCTAGCAATGGGGAGGAGCTTCTGACTTCACAACTCGAGTGATTTTAAACAGTGCAGCTTCACTCTCTTAATACAATGGCTCAATGAAGTCTCAAAATTCACTCACCTAACAGGTAGATGATGACCAATGCAACTTTATGCGGATCCCCAAACTCACCTAGCAAATTCTTAAAAAAAAAAATTATGAAAATCACAGAATAATACAATTTAAAGCCAGTGGATATTAGAGGTTGACTCTAAGATTCTTTTTACAACTGGCAGCAAAAGATCATTTAGCACACAACAGCTAAAATGAATATGAACAGTCATTGTCCTAATTATCTAATAAATCTCAACGTACCGATAAGCATAAATTAAATTATGCTGCCTGAAACTTCCTCAATTAAAATAATACCACATCCCTGCACTCCGACATGGGGTACATTGTTATTTGAAAATGTCACCACAATCTTTGTTGGATTTCCTAATGATTAGCTGTGATCATCTCATTAAGAGGCTGAGATCAGTATTGAGTGCGGAGTAATTAAGGGTTTTATGGTGCATGTAATTCAAGTTTCTTGAAGCGATAACCTTGACACAATGTCACCACATGACCCCCCCCCCCCCCCCCACACCGTTATCTAGATATCCTACATTTCTTCTGGAGTGTGAATATCTCGAACCATCTTAGTGTGTCTGACACTGACTCTGTGGAATAACACATGGGCTCTATACTGTGCAAAAAATGTTCAGAATACTAATGAGGTTGACAATTGAAGCTAAATGTGCAATTCCCAGTAATTTGTTTGTTTAAGTTCAAGATTTCATTTTCAAATGTTTGTTTTGTCTATCAAAAACTGTATTATCCTGATCCCACAGGTCAGAGAACCAAGAAATAAACCGGTGATACCAAGACACTAACCAAAACCTACCGTTTCCTTCCTGATCATGTAGCCAATATTGTGCTTCAAAATGTGTGTTTGTGAGAGAGTGTGTGTGTGTGTGTGTGTGTGTGTGTGAGTGTGTGTGTGTGTCTGTGTGTGAGTGTGTGTGTCTGTGTATCTCGGTCTCTCCCAGTATCACGGCCCAGTGACACTCAGCATCATAACAGCAATGCAGCTGCAGCCTAATAGGTTTCAAAGTAAATTTAACTTTTCACACATCTATTCAAAGGCTGTGCGTGATGAAAACTAAATACAGCCAAGCTGAGATTAGCTCCTAGGAATAAAGCTGTGAATTTAATCATGCGCAGGCCCCAAACCTCCGTCTTGCGGCCAGGACAGGTTGAGGCAGAGACTCTCACCAGTCTCCCTGACCATTTCTGTAGAAGCCCATTTCTCAGGGTTAGGGTGTACAAAAAATCTGGAAAAAAACAACAATACAAGACATGTATCCTGTGAATGGAGAAAACAGGCTGAATTAACTAAAAACACCAAAACCATGCAGCATTTTACATGTGTTCTATGTCGTGCTGTTTAATATAAGGGGGTAATTCTAGATGACATTACTGTGCTTTTTATATGGATACTCAGAAACAGCTTTCTGATCAGATATAGCTGTGTTCCTGGACGAACCGTCTCTCCCTAATGCAGCCTAAGCTCTCTGCTCTTCGCAATTTGCGTGCGCTTTCGACGTGCTCACCTTCGCTGGACACTCCTCTCTGTTTCAATGCCAATCATACATCATTTCTCCTCCACAATAAATCACACGGCCCCCGTGGCGAATCAAAATGCCAGATTTGCAAACACTTCAATACATCATAAACTGTCAGGAGTGTCTTCACACATAGAAAACACTGAAACACAGCAGTGTCATGTTATCAATAGGCCCAGCTGGGAACTTACCCGTCAGACTGGTGGAAAGCTGGTGAGCTGGATAGCCTTACTGGGTTGAAACTATGTTGTCTCAGGTGTCGATCTGCCTGTACATGGGTGTGTGGATTTCACCTGCTTTCTCTGTTTGTGCTGGATAATTCTGGGGATCTCTTTTACTCCAGCGAGTGTGTGAATGTTTTAATGCTCTGATTCCAGCCAGCCTGGATCATTCTGCCTATAACATAGTGCTTAGGATGGGTTCTGACCCTAACATTGGAGATGCTTACAGAACATTTAAATACCACTATTTAAAAATGGCATTATCTCAAAGGTTACCTCTCACACAACTGTCATTTAAACTAGCCAAAATGTGACGTACCAAGAACACAACTCACAATAAGGACACCTGAATACTCACCTGTCCTTTTTAGTTTGCACTGTTCATCTCATTTGATCTTTTTCTGGCAGTGAAATGCAAATGAGTTTTGGAAAATACCTTCGTAGGCTGTGCATCAGGTTTCATGAAAGAGATGAAGGCTACATGAAAAAAAAATAAAAAATAAAAATAATGCTTATGTCAGCAGCTGTAAGTTACCCTCTCTTGAGGTTAATCTAAGGGACCTTTACCCCATGAACGTATTATCAAGCTGTGACCAGATCTGAATGACCCTGAAGATGCACGCGGGGATGCTGGCTTTAAATGGATACGAATGTGGTCTGGAAAATGCTGCCACTTGCAGGTATGGATGATTGACGGGTTCGCTTATAAAATTAGCTCTACTGATCTGCGTTACGGAAGAAGAGAGGAGAGCTGCATTCGGCGTTCAACCGCTGGGATCAGATGAACGCAGTCTGTCAAATGTGAACCCCAGTGGGATTCCGTTTCATCTTTCGCTCATCTAGTCTCTTGGCGCAGAAAGGGTGTTTTGTTCCACTGTTCATAATGATTAATAAGGAAAGCCTATATTTGCGGATAATTTTGTAAATACGAAACATAGACCGCTTCATAAAGAGTGGGTATAACCTGGGTCTCCTCCGAGGAAAACGCGGATTTCGAGTTTGGGTCGAGTCCATGTCGTGGGCCAGTGAGGGCTTTAGAATACGCCGGTTTATCACAAGGTGTCCTTCAAGCCCGTGGGAAATAATAAAAGACCACCTCTCACGGCGTTTTGTCCTGGGATTTAAAGCACATTTTCAGATAATGAATAGATTGGGTAATGAAATGGGCTCCCTGACAGGTCCATAATAGATGCACATAATTAAGCGGCGCGCACGGAGGCGTAGAAACTAATCCGTTGATTTGAAATCACTGGTAGTAAAAATGCTGGTCCTGCAGTATAACATTCATCTTTGCGGATGAGCAGAGTAAGCACTACGTGTAAATGCGGGAAATTATTATTTTTTTCATTATAATTTTGTAATAGTTATTTAGTCCAGTAACAAAATAATAGGCTATCTAATCTAATATGTAATCAAATTTTGCCTTTGAGTGATATAGGGATATGGCATAATGGTATAGTCTAATAATGTTTTCTATCTATGTTTAACTTGGCCTTTGCAAAAAAGTGCGCGCCTCCAGCCTGACTTCTGTAGGGAAATGCTCATATATTAATTGTTTCTTCGTCCCAATCACATCCTAGTACTAAAACTATTTCCCGAATAGCTCCGTTTAGTCTGGTCCCGGAGCATCACGGGCCGGTAATGCCATCAAGCGGCCCCTAACGCTGGCATTAAGGTCCCGCCCGCCTCCGCACGCCGTACCGGGTCGCTCCGGCAGCCCGTGTGTGATGTGCATGCTGTTTTCAGCCCCTCACACCCCCGCGGCCCGGTGGTACAGCCGGTGTGGGACGTAGCTGTCAGTCTAACCCATTCTCCGCCGCCCTGCACCGCCCCTCCGCCTCCCATCCTCATTTCATCCGTGTGCGGCTTGTGCGGCTCGTCGGGATCTCACGGCTTGGATGCTGCGCGCCGCATCGCGCTTATTATTATTACTATTATTGCTGTTACTACAATCAGCATCACCATTATTATTATTACAGCGGACTGCGGCGTTTTGAAGACCCAGTACTAGTTGGGTTTTAAAGACATCTCTAAGGTCCGATTGCGTGTGAGTGCTTCGCCTTTTTCCTGATGATACGGCGTTTCTTAGCGGTTCTACGGCACAACACGGGAAAAAAGTGAAAAGGCTGCCCGCGTTTTGCGTACAAACGGAGGGGAGCGACGGACAAGCGCTGGATGTGTCTGCAGAATGGTAAGACCGTATTCCTGTAGGGGGGGGGGAAATGCAATAGTTTGCAAAAACGACCGCCAAGCCCCATGCAGGGGAGAGGGAAGGTTATACTCCGGCTGGGGCTGGGATGCATACCCGCTTCTGCAGCTCTGAATCGCGGGGCTGAAGTGGGAAAACGCGGCCAACTGCACCTCGGCTCCGGCTCGTTCAGGCGGACTGCGCCGAAATCCGGGGATGGGGAGTGTAATCGGCGTGTTGAAGGCTTGATGCACAACCTGTGGTTCCCACGGCATGTACTTTAGGTGCAGACGCTTCTACCTCGCAGGGCAGGGAAACGGAGGTTAAGGATGGAGTCCGGTCTGTTAAATTATGGACCGTAAAGGCAGCATCATGCTTAGGGATGGCCGCTTATTATATGCAAGGCTGCTTTATACCGCTCGTAGGGCTGATTTACTACCATGTGTGGGGATGCTTTGTACCGTACAGGGCTGCTTTTTTCACCATGTGTGGGACTGCTTTTACCGTGCGTGGGGCTGCTTTGTTGCCGTGTGTAGGACCGCCTGATCACCGTACCCTAATTAAGTATGAACCAGGCAATGCGTTTCAGCCCTTTTTTACTCGTAATCACTATTTGTATTTTACAAAAGAAACATTCGGGAAATGTTGGGATTAACATCAAGATTGTTTATTGTTGTCGTTGTTACTGCTTAGGCTGAGTTCTTAGGGGATGTATCCGGTTAGTTGCCGGGTCCGTGTGTACTAGTAAAGGTGTTGTTTTCCCGCAGATTGGCACGGCTTGGTAGAGTGTTTTTCAGACGGGACCATTCACGTATCCCTTCACTCGCGCATTCAGCAGACCTACCAGCGTGCTTCCCCATACATGCAGTCGCGCGCTGCAGTAAACAAGCGCATCAGTCAATAACTTCGCAGTCCGGGGCGAAAAATCTGCCTCAAAGCCGCGATAAGCCTTCGAGAAAGACAGAAATCACGATGCTCTGACTGTGTTGGAGCGCAGCTTCATCGCGCTGCCATCCGATGCCAAGATCGACCCATTAATCGCGCTGGGTTGTGCTGCGCTCCTCAGCCCGATGGTCCGCCGTAAGCGCGCACGCATCGCGGTTACTGCTCCAGCAGAAATAAAGACAGTGGCGAAAAGGCGGTGTTTACCAGCGAATATCCACAACATTATTGTAATAATAATAATAATAATAATAATAATAATAATAATATGATTGATTTGTAACACATGCACGGGGGGGGAGACACACCCACCACGGTGTGGGTGCAGCGCAGCACAAATGTTCACGTTGTGATTTGTCAAAATCCTGCTCCATTATAACATTTAATTTGCCTTCTGATTGCATAATGTCCTCGAAATGTTTCACCATATTTAATGCTTTTTGTAGCAGCCATTCGTAGCAGGCCCTAATAGCCCCCAAGCATGACAGGCTTCGGCTCTGCGCTTGTATTGTTATTCAGCATATTCACAGGCAGCCTGGCACAATGTAAATTGCACTTTGTTCTGTTATCCTGATAAAATGTTGTCGTACTTTTTAAATGCAAAGCGGCACCTCCCTGGGCTTTCATTGGCTGCAGTGTGGGGTGCAGGGGCTGGATGAAATCCAAAGCAAAGCACCCTGTCAGTGCAGAGGGCTGTGAAGTTGGGGATTTGCCTGTCCTCATTGTGGGTGATCCTTCGGGGCGGCGTGGTGCATTCATACGCCCGTCGCCGGCAAAGTTCAGTTACCCACACAGTGTTTTTGTGGCTATGGGCGGCACATTGACTGTCTTGGGAGATTTGTGTGAGTCTTTTTAACTTGCATTGTGTTTGTTTAGGGGACGCTTTTATCCAAAGCGACATACATTTTTGAGAGGAAGCAGGGTTAGATAGTCCCTGGAGCAATTGCTGGTGGTTAAAGTCATTGTTCAAGGGGCCCAACTGTGAAATTACTCTTCAGAGTCGGGGATTTGGACCGATGACCTTTTGATCACAGGCATAGTGTCTTTTCCTGCCGAGCTGCACACTGCTTTGTTTTATAATAACTTTGTTAGAATGCCTTTGTCCTGTTACATATACGGTCGAGAGCAAAGCTTGGCTTAGGGTCAGCCATTTATCCAGAGCCCCTGTAGCAGTTGGGGTTAAGGCCCTTGTTCAAGTGATCAATGAAAATATGCTCACTGTGCCAGTCGCTGGATTTGAACTGGCAACCTTCTGATGATGCACCTGTAGGGCCACACCCCACCTTATGAAAAGCAGATTTATCAGGTGCCTCTGAAGCGATATGATGAATTTACGGACAATGATAACTAGGTAATTGTGTATGATGTTGCTTCTGTCGCAATCTTTTTTTTTTTTTTTTAGCTGACTGCATTGTTTTGTATTAGTGACTTGAGGCTATTACTTCACAAACAATGGTATTCATTGGATTTACTTTTTAAACTGGAGAATCAAAGTGAATTCGAGTTAATGCAAAAATCGATATGGTGAATTTGCTGCTATTCACTTTCAGAGGAATGAATCGGTCAGTGTTATGTTTCATATAGCTATGAAAATAAAAATCATCGTATTGGTAAAATATAGACTTGGTGCGGCCTGAGCTAAAGGGTATCTAATTATCGTCAGCCTTTAAAAGTTATCTGCAGCCTCTCTCCCAGGACAGTCGCTAAAGGAAGATAGAAGTCAAGTAGTACCTGACTTACCTTAAAAACCTTAAAAAGACCTGGGAGATTAGCAGTGGCTAGGGCAATATCCGAGAATGAAAGGGAGCCGACCGCCCAGTCTCTGGATGGTTAGAATGAGAATGGCCGGTGTAGGTGATGACATGGCCAAGATGGAAACGGCGGAGACCTCATAGCTGTAGGGCTATGTGCAGGTGACTTCTGAGGCGCCTCTTGTTAAATAGGAGAGATTATGCAGTCTTGCCGGAAGGCCGAGGATGTATGTGAGAGCCTAGGCTGAAAACAGGCAAGATGTTGATTTCCCATCGGACCCCGGGGTAATCATGCGTCCCGCAGTGGGGAACCGGCCTGAACTCGCTGGGTTTGCGAGCCTGGTGAGGCTTCAGCTTACATGGTGCGACTGACTGCGGTGTGAAATAACGCACTATTCCCCATTCCTCTTTCCAGTGCTGTAGTTTTGCCACCAGTCTTCCATGGAAGGTCAACAGATATCTCTAGAGCCGTCTGATTGTAAGAATACCTGGGTGACTAATCATGGCATAAATGCCAACAGCAGGAAGGATAACAACCGTTAAGGTCCTACGATGAGTGGGCTCAAGGCTGCGTCATCCCAGCTCTGCGCCTGGATCCTGCTGGCTCACTCCTAGTCTTGAACAGGATTTTGACTGGAGTAAAGGCCCAACTGTGAAACCACTCTGCCAGCCGCAGGATTTGAACCACCAACCTTCCGGTTACAGACTCCTAACCTGCTGAGGACATATTGCCTCCAAAAAACGGACTCGAGTCAACTAGGACTCAAACCTGGAAACTTCAGATGCGTAGTCAGATTATCCGTTTTGCCACCAGTCCTTAATGTACCTTACGGTACTAACGTTTCAATCCTGTTCCACTTAGGATGCTGAAATGCAGGACCAGGAGAGAGTTAGATTCCTGATTCTCCAGCCTGCCCATGTGGTCCAGGTATATTCTGTAGAGCAGGGATAGGCGACCTTGATCCTGGAGTGCTGGTGACCAGCAGGTTTTGTATCCTGCTTGGTCTCTGATGAACCACCCCTGATCTCAGGCAGATAGTAACTCATGAGGTAGGATGGAAAACCTGTTGGATTCTGGCACTCCAGAATCAGGGTTGCCAGTCGTTGCTGTAGAACGTTGGGTGCTTAAGTGTTTAGGTGGAAAGGAAACCCACAGAAAGACTGATCAGGCAGAAACCGTGTGTATCAGCAGCGCATGGCCGCCGCTGCATTTCGTCAGTTCACATTTCAAAGCGAACATCATTATCTGGCGAAATTCACAGAGACGCCGTGTGTATCGTGTTTAACTCAGAGGGACTCCTGCGCTCTGAAACACAAGATTATTAAAATTCCGGCTGCTTATTTCACGTTTGGTGTTCTGTTCTCGGTTGAAGTTAAAGAACCGAAGGCCTTGTCTGACAGACAGCTGACACCGCAGACGTGCAGAGAGCGCGAGGGGCATCACAGGCGTGTAAGAGACCCGCGTGGGGTGCTGTGACAGAGCCACATAGCGCGGATGAGCACGTTCTAGTGTCTGTGGTGAAACGGCACTGTGAACGCATACGTTCTCCTTCCCCTTTCAGCACCGTGCGGATTCTGACGCGGCTCTGTCTGCAGTGACCCGGAATTCCTGATTATGTTCTATGCCCGTGTTTTTCTTGCGGCTCTGGGGACTGGTGGAGCGTTTACACATTTTCAGAGACGAGTCTGGCCGGCCGTGACGTTCTGAATGAACCCTGTCCCTTAACCCTTTCATTCTGCTCCTTTACGATGCAGCTTGTTTTCATTAGATCTTTAAATGATGATTAATAAAATAATAATCAAATGTGAACAAATGATCAGTTGTTTAAATTTAAAAGTCTCCTTGCTTTTACTGTTATGAGAACATAGTTTGCCTCATTTTCCAGTAATAAAGCACTAGTCGTTTTGTCAGTTATAAATGGTGATTCAACAATAATGAAATAACTTCTGGCTTATCTTTCAATTATACATTTTAAGTCGTGCTTTTTCCCGTTTTCATATTAAAATGAGCAGTGATAGAATAAATGTATAACATATTATTGAAGTTATAACAAAAGTACCACTGTCTATAAGTGACATTAAAATGTACTAAACCTATTCTGTTAAAATGCTTTAATCATTACACCATTCTGAATGTGTTGCAGTGAAAAATAAAGGAGGTAGTCTCATCTGTGACTGACTTTCCGAACCATTCCAAATGCTGTTATTTTTCAGTACTTTTCTGGGAACGATTTAAAGATTATCTGGCAAGTATGCTTAAAAAAATCAACATAACTGAGCCAGTTGTCGCATAATTAGAATGCGGGATTCTGTTTATTAGTATTTCTGGAATAATGCTGTTGAATGTGACGATTTTCTCACCACACCTGTCCATGCGAGATGTGATTTAATAATGTAGAACAGAATGTAACTTTTTATTAAATAGTGATCTGTATTCCACCTAATTGCTTTTGCCTGATTATTGGGAGGGGAAAAAAACACTCGATAAATTGTCTTTGAATTGCTCGCCCTTAGGCTGAGATGCTGTGCGGTCAACGATCAATGCAAATACAAAGCAAGTCGGATGGTATATATACCATCAGATAAGAGCCAATCAGATGGATTCGGTCCATCAGAGACTAGAGTTTCTGAGCTGTCCATCGCATTTGTAAACTTGTCATTGAATATATCTGGAGATCAGCCTCTGGCACCTGGCAACATGAGCAAGCGGTAAGATAGTGACACCAGCTACTTATAGGGTCCATCTGTTGTACCTTTAAGTAAAGGCATTCAGCCACTAGTCCACTAAAATATGCAAGTGGCTATAAAACTACATAAACAGCAATAAATTTGTCATTTTTCTGGTTCTACGTTATCGTCACTTTTTTGTGGAATTTGGGTTTTTTTGTCTGTGTTTTGTGTCTGCATATTATTTATGATATAGCTCTTGGGCGAACAGCGCAAGGCATTCTCTGTTTTAAATTCCTAGCTACAGTTTTGCATATTTTTTCACCCTCAGAAATGTAGCAGTTATCACATTCAAATGTTTGCTCTGATTTTGATCTCGATGTTGATTATTAATCTCCTGACTGAATCTGTCTGCGAGTTCACTCCGTAAAAATAAACTTAAAAAAGGAGTGGAGGGCGGATGGTATAGAATACTGCAGTAAACAAACATGAAACAGAGTTACCTCTCTCGTTTGGCCCCCGGCGTCTCCATGGAGACTTTGGGTAGCACCTGCCTTCCTGTGTGCCCAGATAAAGTGACATATTGGCCCTGACTCCAGACTGTTAGCACATGAACCTACACCCCCTACCGTGATGGCTCATGTGGGGGATGGGTCCCGACCGCAAAGCTTTTTGCCCTGTCAGAACCACAGTGTGTCACTCGTAGATTTATCCTGTGTCGCCTGTGGGCTGTCACGCCGAGGCAGATTAGACCTGCATGGAGGTACGGCTCTCTGTAATTTTCCCTCTGACTGCACATCGTCACGCCCATCAAAACGTATTGATCTGCGAGCACGGCTGCTCTCGCCGATAACCCGTGGGACCCAAAAGACTGTACACCCAAAACTTCCATCCTTCTGTCAAATAACTTTCGAACGTGATCAGAACTTCCTGCGCTTCCCTACATTTTTAGAACAATCCAAGTCGTGAAACACAGATTCCTACTTGACGAGTTGGGCGAAAGTGAAAAGCGCAGACAGCTGACATCAGGAGCACTGAGGAAGCGCCAGGCTGACCCTGCTGGTCTTGTGGTATTGCGTAACACTTAGTATTAGCTGTTCCAGGTGCTGAGGGCCGTGCTCCTGTTTAGCTCTGAGCCGAGAGTAGCTGCACCAGTAGGACGTAGGCATTTGCTCTTTTGATTATTGCTTTTTGACCCAGTTCCTTTGCTTCACCCCAACTCTAACTAGAGTTTACCCTGAACTTAACAAGGGTTCACCGTAACCATAACTAGGGTTTATCATAACCCTAACTAGAGTTCACCCTTATGCTAACTAAAGTTTATCTTAAACCTAAAAATTCACTCTAATCCTAAATAGGATGCACCCTAACCTTAACCCTAACTAGAATTTACTATGACCTGAATAAGGATTCACCCTGCAGCTCTAATGTGGGTTCACAAATAGATTGTACCCCTCCCTAAGGAGGCTTTACCCTGACCCTGACCCTAACCCTGACCTTGTCCCTTCTCACGTTCCCGCCTCCGGGGAATGTGGCATTCCTCCCTCCAGCCCCCCCCCCCCCCGCCATCTTGCTCCTGGTCATCGTGGTTCCTGCCTTGTCCCCGTGACCTCATAATCATCTCTGGATCATAGCCCAGTGCTGTCAGTAAAATAGACCATGTTAAGATTAGACCGAAGGAAAACAGCACAATGGAATCAGCGGCTGTTGTAGCAGGCCGAGCAGACGGAGAGCGATGGCGGTCGACGCGCCCTGCAGATCAGCGTCGTTAGACCTGTTATATGGGTCTGCTGTGTGGACCCAGTGCACATTAAGGTCAGTAATGGAGCAACCATGCTCACTCAGTCTTACTCTTTGGTAGTCGGAGGATTTGTGGAGATGCTCGTTCCCTGCCTGTCCCTGGAAATGAATTCCTCCCACACCCTATAACACTTTCTGTGCTTGTTTTGTTTATCCTGCCCTCAGAATCATAGGCTGTTCTTCATATTTGACAGTTTGCATTACGCAGGGCTGAAATCTATTAACCCCCCCCCCCCCCCCAAATCAGCGCAAGGTTATACGGTGCTAGCTGGTTTATCTTTTTGGTTTAGGTTTGGTGTATCAGTGATGCTCTACTTCTTTTAAGGATGTAAGTAAATGGAATACATATGTGATTATGTACTTGAATGTATATCTCTTTAAGTTTTATTTATTGAATGTAGTTCAGTAACCATCACAAACACATGCAAAGCCTGAGACGGTAAGCACGTCGGGCCACCAGTTCACCTACAAACTGTCTGTCAGGCTGGTTTACCTCTTCATGACCAGGCACAGGTCATTCTGGGAACTTAATCTCTTCAGAGCAGAGTATAGGAAGAGCAGACTTCAAGCAAACAGCAGGAAGATAACGAATTACCCTTAAGGCCTTACTACGCGTGATTGTGGCACGCCTCTCGTACATTAGTGCCTACAAAATGCCTCCTGTTTTTTCCCCCCCTGGAGATTGAGCCCCCCTACATGAACTCGTTCCCCCTGTGGCATTTCGTCATACACTGGATGGTCTTATGCAAGACAATGAAATGGCAGTTAATTTGTAGGTAATTAGGACCCAGGTGATTTAACGTTATTGAAGGGGACAGTGCGGAGTGCAGCCGGGTTTTAATGTCACGACGCACCAGGAAAATTTAGAAGAATCATCTCAAGAAGGATCTTTTGCCAGTCTCAGTCCAGACTCTGGGTATGGAAGGCTGTTCAGCTGGTAGCTGGGAGTACAGTACTGAGTGTTCAGTTTCAGTTTTAATGAGCATGAAACATCTCCCTGGCAGGAGTAAATAAACAAATGCTTACAGGAGTTTATATAATTCCCTAAATGTATTGGATTTGGTGATTTTTAATTTTGGAATCTGGCATCTTTCAGCACGTCAGAATACCAAAATGTATACACCAGCTTGGGAACTAAAATTGGTTCCTGTTGTCGTGGCGACAGATGTGTACTTAAATTCCCATCAGGTTTCTTTCTTTTTTTTAAAATTGGTATTTGTTTAATTTGGCGACAGCTGGCACCTCCCCCCCCACCCTCCACCCCCCAGGAGTTATACAACTTTTTTTAAAAGGTTTATTATGTTATAGTTGTTCCTTGCAGATTCTGACATGCAGTCTTTGTACTGCAGCCCGGTTCCCCAAATGCTGCTGAATGAAGAACCACAGCAGCCGAAGATTCAGTCTGGATCGCTTGATGTCAGCATGTAGAGGTTCCTATCAGCGGATCTGAGGTCTGGGGAAAATGCTCAGTAATTCAGCTCCGCGTTAAGTGATATGGATTTAAGCAATGACATTTCCTACAGCTGTCCCCAAGCAAATTAATAACATGGAGGACTGGCTGATCCGACAAAGTGGCCACATCTGACATTTATTTTAACAGCGGGAAGCAGCCGCGGGGGCTGGTCGGGGGCCTGCTGCATGCCGCCCCCCAGTTCCGGGGCTATGGGCTCGGCGCAAATCCGGTTCATTTGATTGAATTATAAATAGTAAGATTCCTTGCGTTGCATATGAGGTGTGATTCAGTTAGTAATTAGACTGGAAGCTGAAAGACTCCAGTCGGCAGTAAGGAGCGGCCCGGTTCTGAGCTGGTCCTGCCAGATAAACGCCAGGTGCCCATCAGCCCACGGATTAGTGCTGATGAATTCACAGGAAGAGTCGTTTGCAGGATGTAGGAGTGTCTGTCTTGCCCGCGCTGGCTGGCTCTGCTCGATTCTGCCGACCGATGCTCCTTGGAGAGCTACAGAGGGGTAGCAGGTCCTCACTGCAGTGGGGTAGCAGGTCCTCACTGCAGCGGGGTAGCAGGTCTTCACTGCAGTGGGGTAGCAGGTCCTCACTGCAGCGGGGTAGCAGGTCCTCACTACAGCGGGGTAGCAGGTCTTCACTGCAGTGGGGTAGCAGGTCCTCACTGCTGCGGGGTAGCAGGTCCTCACTGCAGCGGGTTAGCAGGTCCTCACTGCAGCGGGGTAGCAGGTCCTCACTGCAGCGGGGTAGCAGGTCTTCACTGCAGCAGGGTAGCAGGTCCTCACTGCCGCGAGGTAGCAGGTCCTCACTGCAGCGGGGTAGCAGGTCCTCACTGTAGCGGAGTAGCAGATCCTCACTGTAGGCTCCATCGCTGCGTCTTCTCTCTCACATTCTGCCTCTTTTGATGCCCGTGAGCTAAGCAGGCGGTGGAAATGGTGTCTGTAGTTTCGGTTTGCATCCAGTGAGCGATGCGGCTCGGCGGAGGGGTGGCTGTGAGACTCGGAGCAGGAGAGCTGCTGGATGTTTCCCCCTCAGTTGTTTTTTGACATTTCAAGGTGTAAACAAGTATGATCTCTGGGTAAAAATGCCTTTTCCACATGAAAATCTTCTTAAATAAGCTTTAAGGATTTTATCTGTTTTGATCTGTGTTTTTATCTTTTTTTATTTGTGTTGAGTCACGCACACATGTGGCTTTCATCCTCTTATTGGGGTGGGGGGGGCATTGTCCCAGGGAAGGTCCTTATTATGTCACAGGGAAGAACAGGTATGCAGGTGCGACCTCAGTAACGTCGAGGAACAAAACGTCCCGAGGGCAGAGGCGTATACAGGGGCGGGGTCACAGGGACATTGGATTACATGGATGGATGGATGGATGAAAGAGTGAACTGTGTTGGTTCATCGAGATTTATTGTTGGCTTCTCACCTTCTCCAGAGAATGATATTCTCCGTAGTGATGATGTCATATGGGTGATGCTGGTATCACGTTGGTATCCACCTATCTCCTCTCATATGTTGGTTTATAATTTCAGCTACTGGCTAACCCGATAGCTACCCACAGCCTGAAGGATAGCTCTTACACACACACACACACACACACACACACACACCACACACACACACACACACACACAAAGTTGGTCTTCCTACAGTATCTAAATGCAAACTATCCATTCATTTCTATGGGAAAAACCCTAATCCCAATCACGACACCCTTAACCTCTACCCATCCCTAACCTTAACCATAAGTAACCAACCCAAATACAAGACTTTCGGCATTTTTACTTTTTTGATTGCATTCATAGATTATTATAAAACTGAGGTTATCCAAATGGGTACCTAAAGATGTCCCCAAAAGTAGGGAAATTTCAGGTTTCTACACTTTGGGGACAATTTGGTCCTCAAATGTGATTTATGCAAACCCACACACACAATGTGGGGACCAAATGTCCCCACAATGTAATGTATATCTGGACCACACATACGGACACACACACATACACATACCCTCATCGTCAAAAAATGTCACTTTGATTTTCTGTCATATCATATGCCATATCATATCATGTAACCCTGCTCTTTGAACATACATATCATTATTAGAAACCTAGTCAGTTGTCAGTTATGAAAATGCTGAATATGGCACTTTAGTTTATAATCCTTAAATCCAAGACATTGTTGCGTTTCATGGTGAATTTCCGACATTCACAGGAGTCATTTGAGAAATCATTCACTTCACACACCTTCTCACAAAAGGTAGCTCTTTCTACTCGCTGATGGAAGAGAAGACATCGACTTGTGAGCTGAGATGTGAAGATGGGGACGGCTCTGTCCTCGAGCAAGTGTGCGCGAGGCTTTCGCTCCAGGATATACTATTCACTCCAGCGTCACAAAGGGTGGTGTGATTTTTATGCAGGTTTCGGTTCTGTAACTAAAAAAAAAGATGAACACTTAAAAAGATCGCAAACAAAGATACAGAGTCACGCGCCAGCATTTAGCCGTACCCATTATTCTGGTTACACAGCACAGACACACAAACAATTACTCCAAGTCAATTGAACAATGTGTAAACACAGAATGCAATTAATGACACAAGCTGCAGTATTACATATGCTAACAGTAAATAGAATTAGACGTGCAGTGTGCCTAAACAGAGCTTGGAAATTTGTTTTCTGTTGCTGTTGCTTTTGCATTCTGATGATAGCATTTATGTAGTAATGATGACCCGTAAATTTCCTAATAAAATGGCATATGTGTTTATGTTGTATTTACACTTGTGGAGTAAAATAATAGGATGCTTTTATTGTAACTGCGCATGAAGCGAGCAGAGGTATAGGAACCAGCTGGACGGGAGAAACATCTGCCCCCAATATTTATTTTGGCTTCATCTCCTCCTCAAATAAATAGACCTTTGTATTTATATTAATAAGTTGTGCCCCCCCCCCCCCAAAAAACAAATTCTTTCCTACGCCACTGGAAACAAGTACAATAGATTTTCTGTCTTTGCATGTGGCTCAGTCATTTAGGGCTTTGTACCTGTGAGCAAAAGGTTGCTGGTTCAAATCCCATGGTTGGTAGAGTGCTGTTGCTGTTGGGCCTTGAGCAAGACCCTTAATCTCCAATTTTTCTAGGGACTGGCCGACCCTGTTTTCTGAATTGTAAATCTGAGAAATAAATAACTGTAAATGTCAGAGACACACAAACATAATTGAGCGCCAAGCAGCTGCTTCTCATGCTTCCTGTTCTGCTGTCCATGGGATTTGAACCAGCATCCTAACCCACAGAGCCGCACACACTGCTGTGTGTTGCCCAAATATGTGTATCCATAGCTGGTGTTGCTCTAAGAGCTCTCCAAGTGAAGGAGCTGTCCTGGGCCCTAAGACTGAATGGTACGAAAGGTCAGACTCTGCTGCTGAATAGAATGTTCTTCACAGAATGAGGTAGGAAATGGTAAGAGGTTGACCTGAAAGCCAGGTGACATTTAAGTCATGGGCTTTGTCATCTTCGAGGATGCTAACTCTCTGCCGTTTTTAGCCCAGAGGACTGAGAAATTCAGACCCTTCTGTTTTTTGGGGCGTGAAAAAGTTGATTGTTAATGGCCGAGTCGGCTTTTTGACCTCATTTCTGTCGGGTGACTGTTTGCACATTGAGGTTCAGTCTCTGCGTATTATTTAATCAAACAATATCAGCTTCTGCTATTCTGTAACCGAATAGTGTGGCATTGTAATGACTTACCTCTCTTGCTCACAATGACAGCTCAATTCATGGTTGTTCTGGCCTGGTGATGATTGTGTGTAGGCATGATGTGTTTGGACAGGAGATCCCACTCCGCACAGTGGTCGTGTTTAATAACAGCCCAGTCTCATCCTGCCTTATTTTAATGCAGCCAGAGCACAAATTATAGCTAATCAGTGGGTTTTTGATTAAGGATGTTGAAAAACAGATCGAATGCACATTGTGAGGTCATTGAGACCAAAAAGCCAAGCTGCTATGTAATTTACTCGGTCTTGTTCGAGTGCTGAGATTATTGTGTCTGAGCAAAGCATCTATGGGTAGTTCATGTTATGTCTTGCATGAAATGGACAGTGTTCCAGATGGGGGGGCAGCGGTTTGGGGTGTGGTGCAGGGTATCATATATCATGGTCCGGGGGCGTTTCCTGGGGTCAGGATGAAGCAAAACTCTCGTTTACCTGGAAGATGGATGGAACTGGTGAACTGGTAAATTTAATGTCGTCGTCCCCTCACCTCCAGTTGGCAACACTCATGACCCTCCCCACTCCTCAAAGGAAGCTGCCAGTGGCATGGGAGGGAGTTTGATATTGGGGGGCACAACGTAATCACGTAACAGCAGAGGTCTGCTTTTAAAGGGGTACGAATCAAGCCAAATTAAATATTGGGGGGATATATATCCATCCCAGGTCCCACACCACTGTATACTGCCAGCTCATCTCGTTCATGCTATTTATTTGTTTATCCTTAATTCTGTTGCTTGAAAATACATTTTAATGAGCATAAATGCGGTTACAAACATTATTATTTAACCGAGTGTAAAAATCCTTCTTACTCTTTAAGAGGAATGTGAAGGGAGGAGCCAGTGAGTGGGGATTGAATGATCTTTAGCTGCGTAATCTGGCGTGGTATGGGGGGGGGGGGGGGGGGGGGCGTGCAGCTCCGTGGGGCTTTTAGGGGCAGGGATGTTCTGAAAGGGGCTTTTTGGTAACTTTTAGAGTGCTGGTCGACGGGGTGGGCCAAATGGCTGGCCAAATGTAGGCTTCCTATGAGTGTGAATGGGAACCACGGTCCTACTTGGAAGCTGGCTAATGAGAAGCGCTGTGTGCTGGCAGGAGTCGAGCGCTGCGTGTTGTGAAGGGGACGGAAGTGGCCATCCTTCCTGCGTGTGTGTTTTTATTGAACCTGCACCTGGAGCGGACCTGCCTTGAGTAATTCTCCAGGTGGTCTGAAAAGCGCATATGAAATGTTTGTGGCCAAAGAGATGAATATTGTCACTGGTTGGAGGCCATTGCTGGTGTACCAACAGATGTCTGGAGTTGGCCGAATCAGTTGTCGGAGTGGTATGTGACTTTGTGGTTTATAACTCTGTACCCATGATTGGAAGCTCACCTGTTCACATTCCATAGTCAGTAGAGTGATGTCACCGTTAGGTCCTCCAGCGAGGGCCCTTAACCCCGATTGCTCCAGGAAGTGTTTGACCCTGCTCTCTCAACTGTATGTTGCTTTTGATAGAAGTGTTTAATAAATAAAAGTATGACATGCACTTCGCCATCTGACGCCCTGTTCCTTTTACCCTCTGCTTGATACAGCTGTCCTGTTGCTTTCTATGAGTGTTGAGCATGTTAAGCTTTTTTGTGTTTGCCTGGCCCGGAGTGTTGAGTGTGTTGAGCTTTTTGGCATTGGCCTGGCCTGGTCTGATTTTCTGGGTTAGCTGTCCATCACGCACAGGCTATCCACGGTATTGCTTTTTGGAGGTCGTCTCACTGCTGAAAGGGCACAGTTTTGCACCTCAGTGTGGTTCTCTTTTGCTAAATTAGGGTTATTCTCTTAGTGAGCTTAATGGTTACCTGACGGAAGCTGGTGTGAATGCGATGATGCCGAACTCAAGCTGGGCTGTGTGTGAAAGCGGGCTATTTTAAGCCCTTTATTGTTAATGCATAGAGTTCATATTGATGGGTTGATGAAGCCTAGATTTAGAAGTAGGTCATTTCTTAATCTGTTGAATGATTTCTGAGGTGCACCTGGAAAAGGTTAGAGTTCGGTTTAGGGTTAGGGTTTGGGATTGGATTAGGGATAGGTGGAGTGAGGGTTTGGGATTGGGATTGGGTTAGGGATAGGTGGGGTTAGGGTTAGGGTTTGGGATAGACATGCACACAGGAGGCACAAGGTGCAGACAATGGGAGGTCAAGACACAGCAGGAGACGTACGTAATGCAGAGAGAATTCACCATAAACACGGAACTATAGCAGTGATACCAATGCCCCATGAGCACAAATGCCGTGTGACCTCATCACTATGTGCTGCATGAACACAGGGAGATTGTGACCTCATCATTCTGCGCCATCTTTTTGTCCCACAATGTAATATAAACCTAATTCACACAGACGCACACACTATAGCCAAATTAAAGATGCTGTTTTATCTAGCTACATGTCTTTGGGCTACAGGAGTAAAGCAAACTCGACACTCTGCCTGCTGTGCTGCCTTAATGTTTAAAGCCTAAACAGTTGTTTTCAGGCATATCTTTGTGGTGCACAGCTCAGCAGATCAGCGCTCTGTGCCTGTCTTCAGAAGGTCGTGGGTTCAAATCCTGTGGCCAACAGAGTAATTATATCGGCCTGCCCTTGAGCGAGGTCCTTAAACCCCAGCTGCTCCGGCGACGCAGGCTGACCCTGTGCTCTGACCGCAAGCTTTCTTCACTTGTATGACAAAAGCATTGTTGTACAAAAGCATCTGCTAAATGAGAATAAACAATTTGCATTTTCCTTAAAGAATATAATCAAAACATTTATACAAACATAGATCTGGTATAAATTATGCATGACAAGGTGTTCTGGCATCTTGGAATATCGAGGACACTTCATGCTGAGGCAGATTGTGCATTTAAAGACTTCTGCACCTACGGTCGTGTGAAAAAATTAGGACGCCCCATTAAATATTTAGTTCTTTATTAAGAAATATCAACATATCAATATTAAATCTTCTTTTAAGTTACCTGGAGATAATGGTGATGTAATTGCATCACGCATGCAAAAACAAGAGACAAATTTCCCTTATTTAACAAAAGAAATTAACTAAGATACCGATTCCTACTGAGGAGAACATTAGGACACCCTATACCCTAATACAGGGTTATTCAAATCACGGTCCTCGAGGTCTGAGCGCTGCTGGTTTTCCAGCCTTCCTTTACCTGTCAGTCAGGTGTGAAGCCTCTGACCAATCAGAATCAGTAATTATTAAACTACCTGGGAGAACTGAAATCACGGCCTGGATTTGGAATCGAGGTCCAGATTTGAAGAACCCTGCCCTAATAGCTAGTATTTCCCCATTGGCTGAAAAAACCTCAGTGATACATTTCCTATAACCATCCATCCATCAGTCTCTGACATCGACTGGCAGAAAGTTATCACCTGATGTGGTGCACCTGAGCCTAATTCTAGGCATTGTAATTAGTAATGAATGTGGGGGCATCCTAACTTCTGCCACAGTGGAAATTTTCATCTTGGTTAATTTCTTTTGTTAAAGGGAATTTTGTTTCTTGTTTTTGCATCGGTGATGCAATTACATCACCATTATCTACAGATAACTTAAAAGAAGATTTAATATTGATATGTTGATATTTCTTAATAAAGAACTAAATATTTAATGGGGTGTCCTAATTTTTTCACATGACTGTACCTTCGGCAAACGACTCCATGTGTCAGGTGACGTATGAATGCCGCGACACAGTAGGATCTGGATCTCAGTGATAAAAACATGGCAGCCGACCATAACCGGTTCATTTGGGTAGCTGCATGGTTCCATGACTGTTCACTGAGCTGCCATTGCATCATGAGCTGTGGATGCAGGGGGAGGGGTGCACCTGGGCTATGACCCAGTGACGTCTGGATCATCATTGAGAATGCAGTGAACAGTAGCGCAGTGAACAGTAACGCAGTGAACAGTAACGAAAAAAATTACCGACAAATAATTTCATGCAAACTGATAAAGCTTTATTAACAAAAGCTGTAATTATATCCTTGTATCTGTAGGCTGTATATTTAATGTTATGTTAGCATTAGCTAAGCCTCAACATGCATTGTGAGGCAAAATGTGTATCGACAGGTACAGCAATTTAGAAAACGAAATTAAGAGGCAGAAGCTTTTCAGGATCACACGCTCAGGTGGACATGACTTTAAGTCCCGCCCTTAATTGCGTGGTCCATGCATTCTGTGATCGCAAGAACGTCCTGGCTTTGCAGTGACTGGGGAGTCCACTGTATAATCCCGGGTCCCTCGCATTGGCATCTTCTCGCAGGGTCACACTCCCACCTCGTCATGAGCATCACTAGGAAACCATGATAAACTCTGTTTGCTGCCATGATCTTTCTAGCCGTTTCTGCGCTGGTTTGCCTCGCCTCGGACTGGTGCAGCTTGTTAGGTCATAAATCCGATATGCGGAAGCGCTGACTTCTTCACAGCTTCACACAGCATGGCAATGAGGCATTATTTGTTGTTAAAAGTCTCACTTCAGGGCTAACAAGGTTGCCGGCACTCTCTGCTTTAATAGGCCGTGTGCAAATGTGAGTGTTTGTGTAAAGACATAAAGGCATCGGCTCTGTGTGTGGTCCAGAGTCACCTGCTGTCCATTGACACTTTCCTCCCCATCTGCCGGGTCGGCCGTGGGCGTGTTTGTCTACATGGATGTGAATGTTTCGCTTAGAGGTTGTTTACGACAGGAGCTTTGCTCCGCAGTCGGTGTCCTTGCTGCTGCTCTCCGGCCTCAAAGTGCTGCATTAATCGGCACGTGGTCGAGGATGGGAGGCAGTGGGGGAAAAGCTCCACTGCAGGGTCTAAAGCTAAGTACTTTTGCAGGATTTTTGGTTGAGTAATAATTACAGATAGAAAGAGGTGGAAAGTTCAGGTCCAGAAAGTAAAAATCCAGACCAAGATTTTGTTTCAACCAGCCAGCTGAGTACTCTGTGACTGTGACTCTTTATGCTCAACTGGTTGGTTGAAGCAAAATCTTGGTCTGGATTTTTACTTTCTGGACCTGAACTTTCCAGCTCTGCAAAAAGCAGCCCAAGATCAAAATGTATTTAAAGGGCACTTTTAAAACAACAGAGGTGGACCAAAGTGCTGCACAAACATGCAGTAAATAAAAACACAACAAACAGTATACATTGGAATTAGAAAAGAAACAGTAGAAGCTGAGAAAAATAGTGTTTTGGATTCTATCAGTCACCGTATGCATGTAACAGTGAATCTCTGGTACACACACAGCCCCTGTAAGATATATTTTATACCTGTGTGTGTTTGGGAATTAAGCTGGTGATGAAAGTCCGGTTGAGCTGGAAAGATACAGTAGATAACCTGCAAATCCCTGAACTGCACCAGTAATCAGACGTCACAATGGGCCTTCTGGAAAACTTACAGCCGCATCACTGTTAAGTGGTAACGGTAAATGAGCCTGTTATGGAATGTTTAATTACAAATCATATTTAATTAACTGATTTTATCATTAAAGTGCTTTTTATGTATTTCTTCCAGTGTGTTTATTCGGCTGTTCCCTGAAACCAAATTATGCCACGTGAGAATAATCTATCTGTATACACGGTGAAACAGGTAATTAGTGTTTTCCTTTCGTTTACCAAAAATAAGCATTGTTCTTGAAATATTCAAATGGTTGTACAGTAATGTTGAATCACGCATGGAATAAAAACCGTCCAAGTGCGAGTAAGCCAACGTGCGTAGGTGTGAAAATGCACATTGAGGGGATGTCTGAGGAAAGAGGGCGACCATTTGCGGAGAAGTGCCTGTTTCTGGGCCTTCAGATTAAAGCTGATCTGGGAGCCCCAGCCAAGGGATAAATATATATTATAAAGGATTTTAATAGATTAGAAGATTTCGGGGGGGGGCTTTTCAGTTTCGCTGGGGGTGGCAGTGGTAGTGGGGGCTTAAGTCTTTTTTCCTTTGTGCATTTCAAGGCCCCCAGCTGGCTGCAGCTGCAGTTATGTGATAGTAGGAGGTGAGTTTGTGGGGGGGTGCAAGGGTTTGAATGGCGGATAGGGGGCGCTGCTGAGCACCAGCACCCCAGTGGCGGAGGTAAGACTTGGGTAGGTCAATCAAGCTCTTGTGAAGACTAAAGGGGAGTGAATTTGGTCTGTGTTCCCAGAAGGTGCCCTGTCATCCACGAGCCATCAGGCAGGACTCAGGCCAGCCCTCTCAGGTGGACCCGGCTCCTGTTCCTCCATCATGAGCTGGAGCATTATGTACCACGAATCTCCAGCCCAATCTGTCGGCTGTAAGGCAGTGGGTTCTGCCCAGAGAGTGCTCCTGTGATGTGGCCGCCTTGACGGTCGCACGGCACCGCCAGAAAAATTAGGTCCCTGGAAGAGGAGCAGACATCGCCAGTCGCTGTGTGAGTACACAGATGAGCACCTCAAAGGAGACCGGCCAATCACATCTGCGGTGGGGCGCAGATTCCTATCGTTTGATATGTCTGAGGCAATACGAGCTTTTCCTTCAAGAAGCGAAACCAAACGAAAAGTGGGTTTGATTCGTAAGGAGTCACATAAGGCAGAGGCCAGGAATCCTGCTGCTGCTACTGTTTTGAAGAGAGCATCTTAAATCCAGCTTTGGGTTGCTTAACTCATGTGCCACTGGCTCACAGAGTCCTTATCAGCGGCCGCAGTCAGAGTCAGTGCACAGAGTCACTTCTGCAGTGTTCATAGTTAACGCACGATTTCATGGACACGATTAAATCCAGAGAATATTTTTAGATTTTATTTTTTATCAAAAACTAATCTTAAGCATCTTATTCAAATTGTTTTAACTGTTTGTGACATCCTGTTCCATTTTGCTTGGTTATTATTGGGCTAAAAGTGCGACAGAGTATGAGGCCTGAAAATCAGCTTGTGCGTTAACCTGCGCCGAGTTTAACGAAAGGCACTGAAAATGCAGAGGTGCAGGAGGTGATCAATAAGTCATGAGAAAATGGAGGAGTTGAAGCTGACAGTGGCTTGATGAAGATGTCTGTGCGATGTTGAAGGCTTAAGTTAAGCAGAAAGAGAGGGTCTTTAATGACCCCGTTTGATGTGAATTTTGATGAATTCTTTTCGAGTGTAATGTTGTTTCCCTTAATATCAGGGACAGCTGTACAGTTCCTGGTTTTAAAGCGATTCTGGTCATCTGTTGGCCGCTAGGGACCGGTGGGATTCGTCTCCGAGCCGATTTGGAAATGCAAAATTAATGAATGTTCAGATATGTCCTAAAATCAGACAGGTCCTATTAAGCACTTTGAAATATCTGTCACATCTTTTAATAGACAAATTCAGCGACGGAACTCGGCACGACAACAGCTTGTGGGCTGCAGGAGAAGCTTGGAGGATGGATTGAGACGGGGGAATGAGGAGATTAATGACGTGTCGTCTGTGGAGGGTGTCAGTGCTTTAAGAGTCCAGCGGATGATCCGCACCGTTATAAGTGATATCGCAGTGTGTAATTACAGTAACCATTAACTGGTAATGACCTTTACGTATTCTGCTGCCCGTGAGCTTTCTGAGGGGTAACGTACATCTCTGATAGCTGCAGGAAATTGATTTAAACAATAATAGAAGGAAATCCATCTGTATTGCTGGCTTGGATTAACCACAGCCTGATTTATGGGCTCTGGGCCTGAAGTGAATACAGGGCTTTGAGCCCCTCCCCCTAGCACTCTACCTATGTTCTACTCCATGCAAGTGCAGTTACCTGCTTCCCATTGGTTGATTCATTGGTGCAGTTGCCTGGTAATCGATTGGTTCAATGGTGCAGTTGCCTGCTTCTCATTGGTTGGTTTATTGGTGCCGTTAGCTGCTTCTCATTGGTTGGTTCATGAGTGCAGCTACAGTACCCGCTTCTTGTTGGTTGGTTTCCGTCAGCTGAAACTGGACAGTGATTGACAGCTCACAGTAAATTCAACCTGGCGTGAGTTTTGAGTTCTCATTTCTCCCATCGCTGGGCAGACCTGTGCAGGAATGACATGGAGGTAATATGTGCAAATCATCTCCTTTGCGCCTCACTGCCGGCGCTCGTATCGCGTTTTTGTGGTATTAGATCCCGGCCTGCTATTAACCTGCTACGTAATGTGGGGGTTGGGTAGCAGGGCAGTGTGAAATTATTTGCCACACAGTGCAGCTTCTTCATTTGTGGAATGGCATTCAGCTCAACTGTGAATATTCAATTTGAGTAATCTTCGTCTTCGCCTTTGTCTGGCTGTCGGCTTCAGGCTTTGTCGATAATGCTGAGTAATGGCCCCGCTTCCCATCCGGAAGCGCCCTGCTCTCTCGGCCACTCTCTCCGCATGGGCGGAGGCGACGCACGAGGAAGCTCAGGGCTTCCCTTCCCGTAAGATCATCCTTGACCTCTGTTCATTCCCACCGAGGAAATTCGCTTTCATGCTCCAGTGGTAAGTGAAACAAAAGGGGGCCTGTATCTGTGAGGGAACAAAGGGACTCTGCCTGCGGGATCGTCATGTGAGCCCCGGTGCGGCTCCAGTCACAGGTGACACTGTCACATTAATAATCCTGACTGAGGCCTGTGCTCTAGCTTTGTCTTCAGTGTTATTGCGTTTCGTTTTACATACGCAAGACGCGACCTCGCGGGTCGGGGCAACAGAACACACTTTCAGCAGTGTGAATTCACCACTGCATTTACACACTGCATCTCAGGGCAAATGTCATAGGAAATATCAGTTATTAAGCTGGACTTGCCCTCACAGGCTGCATGGCTCATTTTGGTATTGTGAATGTCAAGCAGAAATTTGGCTGTAGACTGTTTCTTGTTTGGTCTCTAACAGAGGTCTATACAAGGGTGGAGCCACAGAAGCACTGGACTCAGCTGAAAGTTGATTGGTCCCAAGAATACCCCCTCCCCCTTGGTAAATCATAAGGTTGGCCCCTCTGTATGGATTTTGGCCCCTCTTGTTCCCCTCCGCCTTAAAAAATCCTAGCACAGAGGCCACAGAGAATCTACCTGTGTTTTTATTACCGCCCAGCACTGAGGGTGAAGCAGGCACCATTTTAGAAAAGCCAGAACAATCCTTATTGCTCATGTCCCCTCCCCCGTGAGTCGGCCGTCAGCTCGCTGAGTCAGAGACACGCTGGCCCTCTGAGCGGCTCCCCCAGACGCGCGCAGCGAGCCGTGTCGGGCGGACATGTGCACGGGGGCTATGCCGAAAACTGCACGCGGTTCACCGTGTACCCAGAGCGCGTGACACGGCGGCTTGCGGCACGCAGACAGCGATTATGACAATGGGCTGCCCTCCATCGGGCTGGGAGACGCCGGCCAAAGGATGCTGGGATATGCAGGCTGCTCTGGGATGGACGTCGAAGTACCCGTCACGTGACACTCCGTAACGCGACCGCGTGATTGGCGCCTGGGGGGTGCAGTGGAGGGAGGGAGTGCGTCCGTTCTTTTGTACCAGTTGCTTGGCGTGCAGTGTTGTCCCCGTTTAATTATGCGTCTTCCCTAATTAATTAGTCATTGAAACTCCGCACGTGCACGAAGCAGCAGACTTTCCGCACTGGTGAGCTTTCATATGCAGACCTTATCAGGCTGCCTCAAACCCCCCCCAGACACTGCATTGAAATTCACTGGAATCAGGCAGCGTGTTTCCTGTCTAGCTGAAGTACTGAAACATGCATACGTGATGCAAGCTTCTGAACGAGGATATAGGTATTCCAGGTACGCGGAGTCCTGCTTTTGACGTGATGACAGACCTACGCTTTCTATCCGTACAGCGACTACTATGCTGCACTTTCCTTTGACATCACTGAGCGGACGGCCTTGTGTTAATTAGCAAAGCTGTCCCGCGATTCAGCTTCTGTGTCGGTGTTTAGCACAGCTTACCTCGGGCTAAAATGACAGAAGGACTGATTTAGAAATACTTGTACTCGGCCTGTACTGCATGTACATCTCGAAGTTTAGCAGTCAGTCTCGCCGTCTGGATAAGATCCTGCTTAAGCTTTAGCTATCAAAATATTTTTAAGATAGCAAGTGACGTGTTAACGATCAGACTGATTGTATGTTGCATTACTTTTTGCAACAAGGGGAGTGTGGATTTAGTAAATTTAAAGGAGAAGATTGCTGCCATAGCTATTGTGATCGTGTGTCAGCAGACTTCATGGAGAGATCGCTGTAGGGTGTGTCCGCTGTTCCCGGTGCTAGAGGTAGGTGGCGCAACCCGTATTGACAGAGTAGTGGCAATTCCCCGGGTCATGCATGCTTCACTGAGCGGCCATGACACCATATGATGCTGAAAGCTGTAACGGTCCGGTGCTCTTAGCGCTGGATTTTAAACATCCATGCTCAGGCTGTTTTTAAATAGCTTATGTTTTTGTTGGGGGGGTCATGTTTTTCCTGTTTACCTCTGACACCTGACATCTTCAAACATTTGTTTTCTGCTCTGGATTGTGTTTGTAACCTGAGATCCTGCCCCCTTTGTGCACGGCGTAGTTCGTCTTAAGATGCCTGGCCGTAACCTTTGAACCCCAGTTCCGGGCTCGACGATTAGCAGGGGGGCTCCTCTGCTGTGTCGTAATCTCTTGGCAGATCTCTGTCTTCCCACATGCGTTCTGTGGGCTGCCCTGTCCCACCATCGCCTCTCAGTCAATCATCGAGTCATCAAGGCTGCGTTTACGTCATGATAAATGCACGCTAATCCTACGTCTTGTGCTTAAATGACAAATGATTTTGATAGCTTGAATAGTTAGGCGGTGAATCGGCAGATGGTGCCAAACGCTACCGCTTTTCGAACCCTGTGAGCTGTGGTTTGTAGTTCAGCCCTCAGGCTGAAACAGGCAGCCACCAGCAGCCCAGTCATCAAAAAAGAAAACAACTGGATCAGCTAAAGGTAGCTAAATGGAGGGTAGGTCTGACTCTGTGCCACTGTTCAGCCGTTCAGCCACGTAATGCAGAACCTCCCCGACATCAGCGGGTTGGACAGATCCTGGATCAGCAGCTGTTGGTGCTCGACCTGTATAGCTTGTTTTGTGTAGAAATCGTAGGGAGGTCTACATCTCGGGCAGCTCCAGATTAGGAGGAGAAACTTTAAATAAACAATGTTTCAGAAGATCAAGAAGGGGTACAATTATCCCGAAAACATTACAGACCAAATACAGGCTTGCTGCTTGAGACCAAACAAACTGGTGAAGTGGTAATTAATGGTTGGACAGCCCTTTGTATTAGAGCAGTGCTGATTATGCCAGACAGATCTGTCTGGAGCCTTTCCTCTCCTCAGCTTACGGCCTAAACATTCCTGCCATCTCCAGGTCCTGCCACAGCGCTTTGTACCAAATTAAGTCAGTCAAATTATAATGGAATGAAGCAGTTTTGGGGCACCATGGTGGCCTCACACCTCCGGGACCAGGGTTCGAGTCTCTGCCATTGGCTCCGTGTGTGGAGTTTGCATGTCCCCCCCCATGTCTTTATGGGGTTTCATTTGAGTATTCCAAATTTCCCCCCACAGTCCAAAAAGATGCTGAGGTTAATTAGAGTTACTAAGTTGCCCATGTGCCCGTGTGAGTGAGTGTGCACTGTGAGGGGTTGGTGGCCCATCCTGGGTTGACCCCTGCCTTGCACCCCTGGCCTCTGGGATAAGCTCCAGAGACCCCCCATGACCCCAAACAAGACAATTGTTACAGAAAATGGATCAAATAGCTGTTTTTTTCCCCAACACATTGTCACAATTTGCAGGTAATTTATGACGGATTTATAAAAGTACTGCCTGTTCCCAGAAGATTTGTCTTAATCTTTTCATGAATGTGATTGTCGCAGACATACTCTGGTGTGAAAATGTGACGGTGGAAGATGATAGAGGTGGGGGGGGGGGTCGATATTACCCGGCCGCTCCCAGAGCGTCCACAGTTTGGCGGTTGGTGAGAATGTGAAATGGGAGCCCCCCCAGGTTCTGTTCGAGGCAGACTTCCCTTTGTTCCCCTCCATGTCAACATGTTAAACGCGGTGTGAGCATTTAGCCCCGCCTCCTCGGTAATGGTGCCCCCCTGGCCCTCCCCATGACCGGGCTGGTGGGTTGAAGATCAGGTGGCTGGACATGGTACACATGCGCCCACCCCCCAGGATGCTCGGGTTACCTGCACTGTGTCTCACTGCATTAAGAGGCCGCAGTGAAATAAATGGCCGTCATCTGGATCTGCTCACACTGCCTTTGCTTGCTGCCTCTGCTCGTGGTCTTTGCTCGCTGCCTCTGTTCGCTGCCTCTGTTCGCTGCCTCTGCTCGCTTATGTACTATTTTCTCAGGAATATTAGTCCTGCTGTTGGAGCCATCCTACAAATGCACGTCTTCGGCAAACTTATTTTGGAATCAGTGGGCGTTTTTTACTATGGGTACTTGACCATACACTTGTTTTTGTGTACCCATTTTATGTCTTTTTCCATTGCTGAAGACCAGTTCCAACACTCAAGAACAGAAGTATGGAAGACGGTAAAAATCCCCGGTTGGTGTTCTTGCCCTGCTCCAAATAGACAAGATACATCAGTTGTATCCTCGCCGAACAAGATCAATCACATGATTCGTTGCAGCCTAAGGTTGTTTTTGAGTGGCAAGTTAGCAAAACCACGAGTACGATCTTCGTGTTCTTGGTATTGAGAATCATTCAGTGTTTTTTTTTCTGCTGTGTGTCTGTCTCTACAGGCAGTTAGCATATGACGTTAGCTTTGTAAATAATGGGTGTATTTTTCTCATTTTCTTGACTCTCTGCTTGATAGATGCTGTGCTAGACCCTTATATGACGGGCAGGTCATGCTGACGTGGATCGCTACAGCATGGTAGCCCTCCGACGCCTCATTGATCGCCCGTCGATCGTGCATTGACCTCATTGACCACAGGCAGTGTGAGCTGCACCGACTTCGTTCCTCGTTTTTGCTGACAAGTGCAGAAACATTCCACCTTGGGGTCTCACTGCACGTTCGCTGCATATCGAACAGCATGGGGAGCTGCACTGGGCCTATGTACCCAACAGCTCCACGCTGGGCACACTTACTGATAGGTGACTACACATTTCAAGCTAAATAAATGGGAATAAAATTCTAATTCAAATTCAAAAAACTTTACTTGTCTCCGAGGGGCAATTAAGGCACACAGGGCAGTTGAAGAAGGGCACAGTGACGTAAAGTGCAGCAGTGATACAGTGTTTAGAAAGTTCTGTGCAAAACTGCAGTCAATCAGGTAGATGGGAACTGAATAAATATGTAAAAGGGAGGGATTGTTAGTAGGCATG
>JAODJU010000036.1:6031993-6047738 GCA_026776725.1 Gnathonemus echidnorhynchus | reverse complement strand
CACCCCACCCCACCATGTGCCTAGGGGTTAAAAACCAGTACAGGACTTGTAATTCCTCAGGATGGCTGTGTCTAGCGGCAGAATTAAGTGAGCCTGAGTTTTTTCAGGTGAGGTATGTTGGTCGGGTGGATGGATGGCTGTAATTGAGTCTTCATCATCCTCACATTGCTGCTCAGTCCAGTGTTCCCTGTGTCTATGGGGCTGGTTTATATCCCTAAAGCGATCCTGGGATCACCTTCATGCATGCTCCCCTTATCTCTTGTGCCCATATCCAAAATCACGGGTTGTGTATAATCTGTCTACCTTTCAGCATTTCCTCCAATCACGAAACTTCTTCTCTGGAAATTGCAGAATGGTATTTGCATTAAAATACACACCTTACCTTTAGCAGATAGTTCTATCCAGAACAACATGCTTCTGAGGAAGCAGCTCAGACAGAACCCAGAGCCACGGATTAAGGGCTTAATGGTCATTGCACTGACCCTGGGATTCAAACCAGCAACCTTCCATTCCCAGGCACAGCAGTTTAACCTGCAGAGCCACATGCCTCCTGCTCGTCTCATTTCTGTTTCTGATGAACCTGAGCGAAAGCGAGACCATGGAGGTTTTGAAATTTGAAAAGTGATCCTTATGTAAAAGCAGCTATCACATCTGATCTGACCGTATGTCTGTATCCGGCCGTTCAGCTTAGATCTCAAGTGTCTAACAGCCCCTATTGCCACATCCTGATCCAAAAGGTGTGCACCCCCCCAGCAGAACAGCCAGAGCGCTGGCTGGGCCTCGCTGGCTCCGTGTTCCTGCCGCTTGACCCGCCTAAATCAAACTGGTTTACGAATCGCCGTCTCAAACTGGATGCAAAGGGAAGATCACTCCGGGTGATGGTCTTCCGGGACTTGTGTTTAACCCACAATGCCTCTGTTGTCTGCCAGCTGAATATATTTGCATATATAAACGGCTTTCTGTGCTCCGGAGTATTCTTGCACCTATATAACAGTTTGAAAGTGGCTCCTTTGAGCACTGCCCACACAAAGGCTGAGCCATTACTCAGAGAGCAGTGCAGCGTTGCCGATACAGGCCATGTCTCCATATTGAAAGCCATACTGCTACCATCATTGTTTATAATATTAGGAGATGATTCTGCACTGGCAGAGCAGCCATATCCGTTAGCTTGCCACGTCACTGATTAACTTTCACACAAATCTAGCCTCGCGGCTCATGCACCGTAACCGGCAGACATCTGCATCCCCCCCCCCCCCCCCCCCCTCGGGGGACTGGTCCGCGGATAACCATGGAGACCACGCTCCTTGTTCCCCTCTATCTGCTAATCATGGCCTGGCCGCTCTGCCAGTAATTAGCTGTCTCCCAGGCGGATAGAGATGTGCGTTCTGGCTGAGGGCTTCAGCTGGCCACTCCCGGCTAGGCGTCCCTCACAGCGGCCTTTGGGGGGCGCTGCACATGCTCCGCTGACCTGGAACTGGGTGTGCTTTGGCTGCTGTAATGTGAGCGAATGGAGGAAGAGGATCTTAACAGCTGGCAGGCTTTCTTCCAGCAGCTGTGCTGCTCTTTGAAATATTATAAAGCTGTGTTTTTCAGCAGCACTGCAGGGTGAACACACTGGGTCACGTGGAAGTGCTGGGCATAAAACACACTCAGTGCAGGGTGCAACACACACTCACTGCTGGGCGTAAAACACAGTCACTGCTGGGCGTAAAACACACTCACTGCTGGGCATAACACACACTCACTGCTGGGCGTAACACACACTCACTCCTGGGTGTAAAACACACTCAGTGCTGGGTGCAACACACACTCACTGCTGGGCATAAAACACACTCAGTGCTGGGCGTAACACACACTGCTGGTTCGTAAAACACAGTCAGTGCTGGGCGTAACACACACTCACTGCTGGGCGTAACACACACTCACTGCTGGGCGTAACACACACTCGGTGCTAAGCATAACATGCAGGCTGTATTGAGTGTAACATACTCAATGCTGACCATAACACACAGCCCGTGCTGAGGCTAACATACTCAATACTGAGCGTAACACACACTCAATGCAGAGCATAACACACACCCTGTGCTGAGCGTAATATACTTGATGCTGAGCATAGCACACACTCAATGCTGAGCATAACACACACCCTGTGCTGAGCGTAATATACTTGATGCTGAGCATAGCACACACTCAGTGCTGAGCGTAACACACACCCTGTGCTGAGCGTAATATACTTGATGCTGAGCATAGCACGCACTCAGTGCTGAGCGTAACACACACCCTGTGCTGAGCGTAATATACTTGATGCTGAGCATAGCACGCACTCAGTGCTGAGCGTAACACACACCCTGTGCTGAGCGTAATATACTTCACGCTAAGCATAGCACACACTCAGTGCTGAGCGTAACACACATCCTTTGCTGAGCGTAATATACTTGATGCTGAGCATAGCACGCACTCGGTGCTGAGCGTTACACGCACGCTGTGTTGTGCGTAACGTACTCAGAGCTAAGTGTTACCCTTGGCTGCTGCCTGCCATCTCCACCCCAGCTAATGAGCCTCTCGATTGGCTGCACTGGCCCGTGTTTCTCTGCTAAGTGTCCACCGGCTCCTGCGAAGTGACTCTCCACAGGCCCCCAGCTCTTTCTCGCTCGCTCTCTCTCTCGCTCTCATGCTGCTCCTTCATCTCTGGCCCCTGTTGTCCTCGCGAGGAGAGAAGGGCGTCGTTCAAACCGGCCAATCAGCAGGAGATCCAGCGCTGCACTGGCGATGACAGCTTGCGGCAGAAATCGCTAGAACTAGATAAGAACACTCTTGGCCTTTTCGAAGTCCGTGTATGCTGTCCAAGTCACAGGATGAGAAGAAACCTGAAATGCCAATTAACAGGGAAAGGCGATTAATGGAGGCAGAGCTCAGTGACGTGGACAGAAAGTCAAGAGAGTCTGTAGTTCACACTACAACACAGGAAGTTGTACTAAGCATGACTTTATATCCCAATTGATGTCACTTGTGAGCAGTTAGAACATTCTCTCTATAACTCTGAGAGAATGCTGGCAAATGTACCTTAATGTCAAAGGCGACCCCATCAACTGGGGGAGGAGTCCCATCCGTGGGACTGGGGGTGTCCTACGCTTTTGACAAACTGTGGCATTTCACGCTCATCGACTGTACACTCGGGCCACTGAATTCGGACCTGGCGAGACTCCATCTTGGGGTCCCCCGACAGAAACAGGTCGCTGAGACACGCTGTCCAGCCGCTGGCTTTTATGAAGAGGAGCAATGGGCTACTGTCACATCCATGGCAGCAAACACCGAAGCTCAAGCGGAACCCTCTTAAAAAGCAACATACGTAGCACTTATGCTAATTTTGCTAATTGCGCACGCTCTGTATCCCCTTCAGAGTGACGTGACGAATGCTAATTCTGAATCCGTCGTCGTTTAATCTGGCCCGCTCTCATCTGCACAGCCTGCCCAGCAGGGGGCGACGTGGTGCGAGGAGCCAGCAGCTCCGTCCCTTGTGTCGGCGTTTCCGGAGTGAGTCACGCTGCTGCGTGGATGGGATTGTAGCGAGCCGCGTTTATGCGTGAGACAAGCGCAGCTGTGATTTTTATTTTTAATTATCTGGCCCCGTGAGCAGCACAGACTGTGTAATGGGGTCTGGACTGCAAGACGCAAGGCCGGTAATCTACAGATATGCTGTATGGTGACCGTGGAGATCATGGACATGACTAATGCAGTGGTAAGGAAGATAAACAAGGTCTTCCCCACGCACAGTGTACTTTCAAGGGTCCTTGCAGTCAGGGGGGTGGGGTATGTGAGAGGACCTAAATTAAAAAAAAATTAGCCGAGTGAAACGTTGCCACACGACAAGCACAGTGACCGCCAGCTATACTGTGTGATGCTGTAGTGCCTGTTCCCAGCATAGAGTGCCGGCGGCGAGTGCGCCCCCTTCAGGCGTAGCCTAGCTTTGCGTCTAACCTAATGAATTACCCTCCGACGTGTACAGACGGCCGGGCGGGACGTGTGATAGCAGGTAGAAGGTTCCTCTGATTAGCTCTGTAATGCAGATACACTGACCTCCCCACGCCCAGTACGTTCCTCCTCAAACGTAAATTAATCACAGCGATATTGCCATCTAAACGTATAGCGGAACCTTTAAAATTGAGGATGATTAATGGTTTCCCCTTGGATGATTAATTCTCTTAAGTAGCTCTCTCCGTGGTGAGCTTTCTGTTTATTTTATGCGCCTGCCTGAATTGTATTTATATTCCCCGTGCGAGGCACATCTTCCAGCAAACAAATCTGTCTTTATTCAGAACTTGAGACAAACACGCCCCAAGTCTTTGAAAACATTGACGGACTTGGCCGGCGCCCCAGCGATCCCGGTCCAGCCACCAACCCGATCTGTTTATTCAGTGATGCATGACTTCGTCCATCGTCTGAATGTCTGCTATGTTGTCGTCCTTTTTCAGTGTGTGACTCTGTCCCCCCCCCCCCCGTGTTGTCTCTATTTGTGGTCCACAGGTCCTCCACTGCCTTGCTCATCCGCCTCATCTTCCTCCCCAGTCGAACAGTTCCCCTCTCTCCCTCTCCCCCTCCCAGCCAATGAGAGCCAGAGAAGGTTGCTAGGTAGCCGTATGGCTCAGCCAAGCCGGGACACTGACTCCGAAGATGAGTTTGGCCCCGATTCGTTCTTAGTTAAAGCGGGCTCTGGGAAGCGGGGTCCTCCATCCACTGCCTTGGCTGACGGTGAGTTTGCGTTCAGACTCTTTGCCTGCTGGCGGCTCGTGAGGTTCCCCGTCGGTGCTAATCCCACATCGCTCGTGATTGTGGCCAGGGGTGGACTCGCTCGCCGCTTTTTAGTGATGCAGATGGAAGTCAGAATGTCAGCTCTAAGTTTCACCCGGGGTAATCTGGTGGGGGGCTTCTGTGGGGGAGGGCGAAGATGAAAGGCAGGGGAAACTTCAGCCAGAAATGAGATGTTTCCTCTTGAAGCGATTGGCTCCACACAGTGTCTGCATGCCGCCCTGGGCCAGACATGGGTGTCTGGGGCATTTTGCACCTCCCTGGTCCTGGTGAGCCGTGACCTTCTCAGTTTGGGGGGGGCGGGGGGGGGATTTGCCCTTGTGGCTGTCTGCGGTGCCTCTGGATTTTTGGTTCTTTCATGCCCATCCAAATCGTCACGAGAAGCTCGCCAGATGCAGGGCACGTTTTCCTTGTGTCGTGCCTTCGAGACGAGAGGAGCGGACTTGGCGGAACGAACAGAGCGGCTGACGCTGTAGTCAGCGAATCAGCGTCCTTATGTTCTCTGGCTCTACGCTTGTTTTCTTACAGAGCTCTGCTCTTTGGTTTGGAAAAAAAAAATCAATAAGTAATCTACCCCCCTTGTGTGCGCGAGCGATATTTTAATGAAATTAAAGCCTCCTCGGTTTCGTCGACTGTTTTACGGCTGGCGTTTTCGTCTGCCGTTTTCGTCTGGCCATCTGGCTGCAGGGTTACTGCCGTGGCAACTTTTTCCATCCTGCCAGAATTGATTTGCTTTTTTACGTTTGTGTGTGGCGTGGGGGGGGTTAGTAGTGGAGGGGGTTTGTCGCTACTACATTTCGGTCTCGGTTGCCGTTTGGTCCGAGGTGGTTCTGTTATTTTTTTTTTACTGCCTGAGGATAAATATGTAAAATAGCGTGTGAGGCATGTGTGAAGGACGAAGCCATCGCTTCGAATCGGAGCTTTATGTACGAGCGTATGCCTCGTTTCAGGTGCTGCCGCAAACAGGCTCCATTAATGACATACTGATATTACTTTAAATAAATAGATTCTCTCCCAGTATTTTGTGAATCACTGGAGCCTAATATGAGCTGAAGGTTAGTCGTGAATTGGTTCTGTTTGTTTTCTGACATTTAGCTAAATCCTTTCAGCGGCGGGTGAAGGTGGTGATCGGCTGATCGGCCCGTTTAAGGGTGAGTGGAACAGCAGCCGTTTGCCGCGCGGAACCTGCAGCGGGCTCCCGCCCCGCCCCGGTGGTGGGGGGGGGGTATGTGGGGGTGCTTCTGTGCTGTAATTCCAGACTGCTGCCTGTGGGCCCGCAGCCCGGTATCGTTAATGGGATCCTTGGACGATTATGATGCTGCAGAGGTCACTGCAAGCATAAGCGAATGCCTGACTGGAGTATGCCAAGCACACGTGTGTGTGTGTGTGTGTGTGTGTGTGTGTGGGTGGGTGGGTGTGTGTGGGTGTGTGTGTGTGTGTCTCTGTGTCTGTGGGTTATGTATATATTACATTGTGGGGGCCAAATGTCCCGACAATGTGATAAAAACTTGTAGTTTTGACATTGTGGGGACCAAATCTGTGACTGCAGTCAAAAAAACATGTTGCCAAAAAAAATGCCAAAAGATTTTGCTTGGTTACTTATGGTTAATGTTAGGGCTGGGTGGGGGTTATGGTTGTCATAGATGGGATTAGGGTTTAGCTTGTAGAAATGAATGGACGGTCCTCGCAAATATGAGTACAGTCTGTGTGTGTGTGGGGGGCGGACTGCAGTCATTACTCACTGAGCTTGGAGATGGGGGTCTTCTCCCCCCCCCCCGACCCTCCTCCGGAGTAATTGGAATCTGCACAGCCAGCCTGTCCTGAGAGCGTCTTACAGAGTGAGCGAGGTACGTAAATAATTCAGTGGCCTTGGCGGTCGAGCAAAGCAATTGCTGAAATCGGATCGAACTCTGGGGGAGGGGCCTATGGTCATGTGATCCCCTGCCATGCGGTGAGGGCAGGGGGGCAGGACTAAGTGGACAGTGATCTGTTTTCGAAACAGCTGACGGCTTAGGTCCCCCCCCACCACACGAGTGACGCGTGAGGATACGCCCGGAGCACCCTTCCAGAAAGAGCTTGCCGCGGGGGGGGGGGGCACTTCCAGACTCCCCCATCGTAGGGCGAGCAGCCCGCCATGAGAACACCTCTCAAGCATGCACCCCCACTTCTGATTATATGTAAATAAGCACGATTTATGCTAATAGCTGATTCTGTGAGTCGCTGCTGTGTCACTAAGCATTATTCCCCTACTTAACGGCCTGACCCCATCATGGTCCTTTTTAAATAATAAAGAGACCTTGGTATTTATTCACATACGCACACAAATTAGTTATTTTAATGAATTATTCTGCCTTAAAACGTGGTCTGTGAACCTGCTTCTCGGCCCTGCGACTCTACACAACCCGTGGTGTTTTTTTTTTTTTATATACCTCCGTATTTCTGCCGCTTGTCTAAGTGGCACGTTAAGTGCGGCTCTCTTCGCCGGACGCCATCGGAGGCGTGAGGGGGACCCTTGCCTGCTCGCCGTTTCTCAGCTCGGCTACCTGTCGCTCACATTAGAGGCGTCCTGTGTGCTGTGGCCTGAGCTATGTGTTTATGTCCATCCATCCATACAGCCATCTGTTAGCCGTCTGAAGGTCACTGTGATGCCTGTGCTTCACGGGACACGCCATGTTATTATCAGGGATCTACACAGCAGCAGTGATGGATCTCATTCGTTATCATTATTATTATTATTATTATATGTTAGACGTGTCACAATTATTACATAATTGCCTGTTTGCGATTATTTGAGCGACCGCGATTATTTTGCATAATCGCTAGAATCGTCTCCATTCATCTGTATGAAAATAGCAGGATGAGACAGAACTGTCATATTTTCACATTTTCCATCATTATTTCCAAGTCTATCATGTAAGGTTTGACTGGCGCTCGTTTATGACATCATCTCGTTACACTCATGAATCAATCTGTACCACCTACTCTATCTGTACCTTACATGTCTGCATTATTATTATTATTATTATTATTATTATTATTATTATTATTATTCAGAGTCCTGTACTGTGTGTTGGTGGCCTCTCTGTCCACAGAGCTGTCCTGAGATTAGATCAGGGTTAATGGCTTAACGGACGCTTTGATGAGTGCATGTCTCTGGCTCTCTGATAAGGGGCTTAGTGTGCCGGCCTTTTAAGGAGGGCTTGTTAACACACCCAGTCATCCCTCATCCCGTGTGTCTGTGTGTCTGTGTGTCTGTGTGTTTATATCTGTGTGTGTGTCTGTGTCTGTGTGTGTGTGTTTGTATCTGTGTGTCTGTGTGTTTATATCTGTGTGTGTGTCTGTATCTGTGTGTGTGTGTGTGTGTCTGTGTGTTTATATCTGTGTGTCTGTGTTTGTGTGTGTGTCTGTATCTGTGTGTCTGTGTGTTTATATCTGTGTGTGTGTCTGTATCTGTGTGTGTGTGTGTCTTATGCTCCTCAGTTTTACAGGCTGTGTAGTAGAGAACCACTTGTGCACCTAAGATTGGAGGAATCTGGTTCTAATGCAAAGTACAGTTACAATAATGTAGAGTACAGGATAACACTGTACAGGTACACAATGTAGAGTAAAGGATGACACAATACAAGTATACACTGCAGAGTTCAGGCTGACGCACTGCAAGTACACACTGCACAGTCCAGGTTGACACACTACAAATACACACTAGGGTGACACAGTACACACTGACACAGGACAAGTACATACTGCAAAGTAGAGAATTACACACTGTAAACAGAGTATTTTCCCTTTACGCCCGCCCGCTAGATCGTCCCCTTGCTGCAGCAGGGGGCCCAGCAGGTGCCTCTCTGACACAGTGTGCCTTTAAGAGTATGAACACTGACTGGGCATAATGGCGCTCTTCCCAGCACGGGCCCCGCGCCTCCGGACGCCCCAGCACTGTGTGGTGGCCCTGCCTACCGCTCGCCACACGCTGTGTCCTCCCCGCTTTCCTTTCCTCCGTTTTTTCGCGGTACAGAGATGCGGATCCAAAGTCATTCAAGCAAATTTCCAGATAATGTCAAATGAGCGCCTCCATCCATAGCGACGGTCGCCGAGGAGCGTCCCGAATATTAAACGGAGTCATGGAGGCAGTGTAAGCCACAGGTGCATTCTGGAAGCACAGTGCTGGGCCAGTGAGACAGAGACCTGCCAGTGAGCAACCGCAGGCATTTCACTGCATCAGAAATAATCACTTTCTCTTTGTTTGAACGGAAATATCAGTACGAGCACAAGGAACATTTTGGAGTTATATCTGGAAAGACTCATTGGTTCAATGTGCAGATCAGGACAAGATTTTGGAATTTATTTTGAAATTTTATATTTCTAAAGACAATTGTAAGGTAACTTTCTTCCCTAATATGGGTGGAGTATTTATTTATTAACAAGTCACAATTATTTAAATTACTTTTTCATAAGCTACCTTCCTTGTGAATTAGCAGAAATGACACTGCATTTTGATATTTAGTACTTCTGATTCCTCTGAACACTTTTGTTTGATTGAAATTCATCCAGTTAGGACAGAGTAAGCCTGGACGCTCAATACTGCCATTCAGTTATTTGGGTCTTCAGGGACTTACCTGTAGTCATTAACTATTCAGTATTTCAGTAACACTTTATAGTGTAGTATTGTGCTATTACTTATGTATTAATTAACCCCAAACTAAGTCTTAGTTACATACTGATCTCATGTTAATTCATCATTAATGAATCATGACACATGATTTATCTCAAGCAGATACTATACTTGTTACTATATCTATTAATACCGTAAGACTTCTTGAACCACTAAGGAACTACTGAAGGAACAAGTCAAGAACAACACAATTTAAATACGGACCTCATGTTTGTTGATTAATGAACACTGACGTATCTCATGCAGCAGCTATATCTGTACATGACTTGTACTTCAGTAGTAACTGAGTTTTTAATTATTAATAATTTAAATATTATTAAGTATTTGAGTATTGCCAGCATTTTTAACTGCTTTAATATTTTGTTGTATGCTTCCAATACAGAAAGTCAAATATATATATTTTCATATGCTGAGATCAGGTCTGACAGGATCTGCCGTTGGCAGCGTTTGTAATCACTCCAAATATGTAAAGCTGTTATATAGTATTTCATATCTCATTCCTATCGGATCGAATTGAATTGTTAGCTTGTGGATCGGAATCAAATCGAATCAGGGTATCTGTGCCAATACTCATCCCTAGCCTGTAAAGCACTTAACGCCAATCAGCTGGGTAGGCGGAATGGACCTCCTTCCTTCCTATTACGTGCCGGCCGATGTTTTATCACTTGTGTGAAAGTCCTTTTTATGGAGTCTATGAAAACGCGCTGGCTGTTTTTCTCCCCTTTAGCCCAAGAGGGACCCCGACCCAGTGCTGCTGGACACAGATAACTGGCGTGTGTCTCGCCCCCGGCGAGTGAGTCCAGACGGGCAGTAATGCAGCGCTGCTTCGCAGGGAATTTGTCACTTAAGTAGCGAGAGGATGCTGGAGGCTCACCTACCATGTGTGGTTTTCTGCAGATCTGCATCCTGAAATGGATGCTGTGAAGACAGCTAGAATTCCCACACGGAGCCACTAATGGGGGTGAAAAATAAACACCCCGGTCAGCAGAACAGCTGGGCGTGGCCTGTGCCCCCCGTGCACAAAAAGCTCTTCGCCCTCGCAGAGAAAACGGCGCCGGGTCTTCCGGCTGTTGGCCACCGGATGGGAGACTTAACGGTGCATTAATCCCTCCTCCGTGAGGGACGCTTAACAATGTATTAATGCATCATCATCAGCGTGGAACAATTAGTGATGCATGACCCCGGTAAGATCTTGACGAGTGCTTTGATCGTTTGTCTGCTGTGTGGCTTTTATCGCTTCCCCCGACTGCCCGGGCAGGCTAATTGACCGGTGATTCTGTGACCATGTGATCACGCTCCAGTTGGTCGCTAAATGCTGTTTTCCAGGTGCCGGTGTTACCGCGGTATTGCTATGACCATCCATCATCGCGTACGCACACCATCTGTGTTGTGCAGTACGCTTGGGATGCGGGAGCGTGTAGTTATCGCAGAATAGCCACGGCCGCTAACGGCCCTCCCCCCCCCCCGGACGTGTCTCGAGGAGAGCGGGCCAGCCGCCTGTGAAGTTTGATGGCGTGTCTAATCCGCCGAGTCCGATTGGCTCGCCTGCGTGACGCCGTAACTCTGCTGAAGGGCATTCGCAGCCGGCCGTGGGCACTGGCCTGAGTTAGTGACTTTTTTATAGGGCTCATTAGTTTGGGACGTGTTTGTCTCCCTGAAGCCCCTCACATCCATAGGGCGCCCCGACCAAAGAAGGGGGTCAGGAGGTGGCTTTGGGGTCCGACGTTCGCTCTATTCCCGAGGACAGCGTGGAAGCCTTATCTCGCGTGCCATATTTATGTCGCCAGACGATACGTGGGGGGGGTTCAATCAGCAGTGGCTGAGCGGAAGCTACGGCAAGGTGCCAGTGCTGGATCATTGAGCCTCTTCTTATGGGATGAATATTTGCTTCAAGGACCTGCCTGGTACCATGACTGTTATGCCATCCAATAAAAATAAACCCTCGACCTTGAACTACATTTTACTGTGTCTGTGAAGCTGCCTGAGAGAAAATGAGTGAAGCCGTAAACCCATGTGGCCGGGAATCGTGATTAGTGTCATTACTGGGGTTTCAGGCCTGCAGCTTTTCTGAGTTTTAATTTTACAGAACCATAGATCTTTTAGTGAATTAGTCAGTGAATCAGCAAATACTCTCAGTCTATCAAAAACCAGGCTTGGTTTAATTATTAATCTGTTTTTAATTTCCCACTTATACACAAATAGAGTACTATAATAATTATTCAATAAGAGGCTTGACTGAACTAAATGCTGTATTGTGGCTGTGTGTATATCCTGTTTATGAAAAGACCCCCAAAAATCCTTTCAGCTGCCTTGTAATCCTGTTAATTTATTTTGTTTCATCGCTTTTGAAAACAGCAGCTAAAAAGATACGGGTTGCTAATTAAGACACCCCTTTAATTTTAAATTCACAACATAAACAACAGTTACAAGTGACACCAAGCAAGGTGTAATGACCCACTGTGACTCCTTTCGGGCTGCAGGTTCGAATGTGTGGATCCCAGGCATTTCCCCCAGAGGCCTTTTATGCTTCCACACCCTAAAAGCCTGGGGCATCGCTAGCGGGCCAATGGGAAGATGAGCGTTGTGCGATGTTTAATAGCATGTACAATACCAGTCAAAATTATGGAGATACCTCCTGAAGCTACTGTGTTTTTCAAAAATATAAACCGACCCTAAGCACAGCTCGAGGTTATGTAGTAAGTATTATCCTGTGAAACAGGAAAGAGATGAAGTGCTGTGACAGATGACCTGGCCCCCCACAACCCCCCCCCCCCCCAACCTAAACCCTATAGAGCTATTTTGGAATGAGTTGGATCAAAGAGTAAGAGCAAGGAAGCCAACTTTTGCCCAGAACTCGTGGAAACTCCTTCAGGACTGTTGGAGAAGCATTCCAGGTGGCTACATCTGGAAGCTGGTTGAAAGAATGCCGAAAGTCTGCAATATTGTCATGGAAGAGTCTAAAATGTGACAGGTTTGTGAGATGTTGAACACTGCTCTTGGTTATATTTGACATGTATTACTCAGCTTGAGGTCTGTGACTATAAAATTAATAACATAGTCCAGACTTTTGACTGGTATTGTGTCATTTAGCTAATGGTGGACGCACCCCTGACGCACCCCTGACGCACCCCTGGGTCTTGGCTTCCTGAAGGTTATCTGCAAATATGGACTGTAAACAGTCTCTTATTCTGGAGGAGTCATTAAGTCAGTTTTCTCTGATCTTTAGAAGATCCACTGCATAGGATCTAACAGTATGTAAATTTGATTGATGCTTGGTAGCTACACAGTACATTTGTATGTGTGTGGATTTAATACCGATCTCCTACCGGGGACCGAACAGCATAACCACGTGCAATCATGGATAATTATCCAAGCCAGCACTTATAAGTGTCTCCTGTCTGTCTGCGGTGGTTTGTAAAATGTGAGCTTTGCCACCAGTAACACATTTGTGTTCCCTCATTCTGCCTCTATAATTCACAAACTGACTTCAATTTCCAGAGTTACCCAAAACAGGCAAATCAGGGGCACAGTCTCTTCTGACAGACTGACTACGGCCAGAACGAGCTAAAGAGCACTTCATGTAAATTAAACGTTTCAAACCTCTTATTCCTGTTTTTCCAGAACGCTGCCGATTACTTTATTTAAAATTGGTTTCCTTCCCTTTCAGTCTGATTTCTGTCATGCTTTTCAGTCAGGCTGCCCCCCCTGGTGCGTGTCTCTATTCCTCAGCTCGTCACTCTCCTTTTGGAAGTGAGGAGCTACTGATTGGTGTAATAAGAAAGCCTTCATTAGTGATGGAGCTCGTGGTGGGAGCTCAGGGTGGTCTAGCTGCTCATACGACACCTTTCTCTGTTAACGCCTTCTTCCAGTAGCAAATTTGTAGCTGGCGACTTGATTTCCCATCATGCTTTGCGAGCCAAAGTTTTCAACTTAAGCTGTTTGGCCGTTTTGTGTTTACAAAGCCTTAAGTTGCACGTGATTGTAAACTGATAAGATATATATATTTTTTTTTTTAACAATTGTAATACCAATAGTTATTTATCTGGCACTTTTATTGAAAGTAACTTAGAGTAGACTGTGTAGAGACACAGGTTATAGTTTGATAGGTTATAATGTAGATGTTCTCCCAGGGATTTGAACCCACAACCATTGCATTGTTAGCAGAATACTTTATTTGTCAAGCTACTTCACCATCGGCTTCTGTTATTCTTACTGTTCAGTCCTGCCTAACAGTTATTTTGTCACTACAACCATCATTTTATTATGATTTGCTACTTTTTTAGACGATACATGAGATTTATGTATTTTTTTATAAATTCATTAAAGAGCGATCCAGTACTAATGTACTGGTTTTCAGGTGCTTTAGGATGATCCAGTTTGGTTACAACAGATAGATGATGATACCTTCTGCATCATGAAGATATGGCAGCTCATGCTGGTGAGGCACACGCCGATGTGGGGCCTAGGAAGACCTGAAGCTGAGTCACACCTCGGCGAGTTCCTCTGCATATTAAGAGCAGTGTACTGAATGTGTACTGCCCCCCCCCCGTGTTCAGTAGATGCCGGGATCAGTTAGCGCTGGTGCCTGTGTAAACTTGAGGGGCATTTTGTTTTGTGTGCCCATGCTGTGCGGTGGCATTCCGCTAGCTGCCTCGCATGCTGATGTCTCTCTTCTTGTCGGGCTGTGCTGCAGCTCTCCGGGAATGAGCCGACTCCATTAACGGGTGAAAGTAGTGCGAATTCCAATCTTCTTTAACGTTCTCATTGAGGAGCGCACCAAGGAATCTTGGGAGCCCCATCTTCTGATGTTGTCCTTAGCGTGCTGAGAGTGACCTTGAGTTATGTTGGGTCTGACCTCGCTGGGGGCATGTTGGGTCTGACCTCGCTGGGGGTGTTTTGGGGCTGACTTTGATTATGATTCTTTCTCCTGTTGCTACTGCATTCTGTTCTTGGGTTTGCTTCTGACAATCTAATAGTAATGGTGAGTTCAGCTCTGAACACTGTGAACCAATGCCTAAACACAGAGAGGCCAACTCTGAGCACTCAGAGGCCAGTTCAGAACATCGTGAACCCATCTCTGAACACTGCACTGCCAGCTCTGAACACTTGGCAGGCAATCACTGAACTCTGTCAAACCATGCCAGGTTGTCGGTGCTGAGCAGGTCCCAAAAGGGAAATAAAACAGTTTGTGGACTAGTCTCTGGTCAGCTGAAGCAAAGATATTATTAACTGGTTTGTTGTACCGAAGCGTGTACATCTTTTAAACCAGTATCCATCAAGTTAAAATTTTCAAAACATGGACATTTTCTACTCATGACGAATCAGGTGGGCATAAGAAGAAATGGAATGGGGCAAGAAACGTATAGGCATTTGCACAAAGCGATGTTCTCGTCCTGACCGTGTATGATTAACTTAGGTGTTGACATGGCCGTCAATGGCCCTCATGGCCTGCAGGGGGCGAGCTAACAGTTCACAGGCAAAAGTGAGGCAGCATTCAGCCCTGTGCTGGAGGACATAGATTCAAGGCCAGAGGGGCTCTGATGTACCCTAAAGAATCCTGAGCTTTTCTAGGCCGATTTTGTTGATCTAAATGGTGGGGGTGTGGCCTGGAGGGCCGGTCTTCCTGATGCCTTGTGGTAAACAGCCTGTGGGGGGAACTTGGTGCTAACATACCTCGAGCTCAGGGCTGCCATTAACCCCCCGCAACGCCCAGCACACCTGCTGCCTGAGCAGACCGAGTCCCGCGGAGATGCGGCCAGCATGAGTCATGGCGCTGCAGGCTGGCAGTCGGGCCTGCTGCTCGCTAACGGCAAGCCCGCCGGATCTCACTCTGATCCCGCTACTTCTGAACCATAGACACCACATATCTCTTAACATCCAAGTGGACAGAAAGTTACATATATTTCATTGAGTATGAGCTCAGTCGTCCATTGGTGTGGTTAAAAATTGTGATTGCTAAGAGTTGATTGTAGTTTTGCTGCCACGCCCCCTGCAGTCCCGGGGGTGTTATGACCCCCGAGGAGAGTGGAGGAGGATTTCTCTTATACTCTTATACTTGTTTGAAAGACAGGCAGAAGATGTGAATCATGGGAAAGAAACCCTTTTCATGTTTAACCATGGACATGTTTGGCAGTTTTTTTTCTAATAATGAAAAACATTTTATTTTTTTATTAAAATATCTTATACATAAACTGTGAATTTAAATGGGGATATTCAGCACTGATTTAGGTAACATGAAGTGCAAAGAATAGAATGACACTAACTGTT
>JAODJU010000036.1:6010253-6022599 GCA_026776725.1 Gnathonemus echidnorhynchus | reverse complement strand
CCCCCGCCACCCCCCGCCTCTTCCATCCTCACCGGCAGCTGGGTAGTGAGCCTCTGTTCACCTCTGCTTCACACGCTCGCTCTCTCTGGGGCAGCCCCCCCCTGTCCGGGCCACACTCCATCACCATGCCCCCAAAGAGTCCTCCGGCGGTATTTCGGTTCAGTGTAACGCCCTGCCCCGCCCCTCGCAGATCCGCCTTTGTTTCCTCCTGCTGACTTCACCGTTTCCTCGTGCTCCTGCATTCAGGACAGGCCTGTGACTGCGCAGCATTTTGGCCGAATCAGCGAAACGCAGACACTGAACGCCTTAGGTCATTTATTACTTTGTCACTCCTCTCCAGTTCCCTTTCTTCTCTTGTTTGTCACTGGATCGTCACCCCCCCCCCCCCCCCCCCCCCCCCCCCCTTCAAAGCTCTCTCCCCTGAATGTTTCCGTCCGCTGTCTTTGTTTCCTCGGTACTCCGTGTTATCTGCGGGATTTTATGATGCTAATGTGGTTTTTAATCGTCCTCTTGTACAGTCATGGGTTTTGAATAATGCAGAAGTCGTCTGCAAACATTTCACCGGCGTCTGAATCTGAATATGGGCACGGTCACCCTGGCGCGTGAGCTGGGCCTTTCAGACCCGCCCCCTGGATTCTGATTGGATGACTGTGGTCACCTGTTGCAGCCATGCACCTGTTCGGGCTCAACTGGCACCTGCAGCCTGTGCAAAGGCAGGTATTCCAGCTGGTGGAAGACGGCACAGGGGGCGCTTCTGCACCCACGGACCTGGGCCTGCCGCCTCTGGGGAACACCGCCCTGGAGCTGCCAGACCGGGGAGACAGGGAGGAGGGTATGTAGTTCCATCAAGTCTGCTTTGCATCAGCTGACATATATCCATGGGTCAAAGGGTAAAGGTCGCGGGGGTGCCCGTGGGGTCAAAGGGTAAAGGTCACCGGGCATAAACGTGCAGTGGTGTGGGAGATCCATGCAGTCAGACGGGGTATTTCCCGTTACGCACTCCCCTGTGCCGCAGTATAAAACCTCGTACATAACATTTGCCAGGTCCTGAGCTTGGAGTCACATGTTTATATATCTCCCGAAAGGCTCTTCTGTTTTTCAGCTTTTAAAAACCCCCGGTTGCATCCATAGAAAAATCCAGAAAGCCAACGCGGGCGGAATATCACTGTTTATTCTTGCTGGCAAATGAGGCGGCTCCGGTGACAGTGCGTCCAGGAGATGGAGCGCCGTTAGAAGTGCCGTTACCCTGAAGGGATGCGCTCCTTTCATCTCGTAAATTGGGCGCGTCTTCTGGCAGCAGAAGAAAGCGGCTAACGAACAAATGGCGTCGAATGATTTACGCTCAGAGAGCGAGCTCTACCCCGCAGCCTGACAAATGGGCCCCGTTTATGTAATTAATAAGCGGCGCACTACTGCGGGACATTAGGCTGGAGCTGCTACGGACAACGCAAAGGTAGAAAAGTTTGAGTAAATAATGCTGAGGACAGATTAAGGTCACAGTGTGTTTGCCAGCCGAAGAGGTGAGTAATCAATAGCCGTTTTATTCATTGTGTTGCTTAAGTATTACTCCGAGGCCTTTTAATCCTGCTTCGTGCTGTACGAGCACTAGGGAAGGTGTGGCAGTTCAGTTAGGGTTACGTCGCTTTGCTAATCAATCCTTTCGTTCGACTGCATTTGATCTCCGGAGCAAATGTCGCGGACGTTTTTGCTTTTCCCCGAGCCCGGGTGCTGAGTACTTTAAGCTGTGAGGACGGGGGTCTGTAGGCAGACGGGGACTCGAGTGGCGAGATCGAGAGCGCCATCTGGCACCGTGCGCGGCGTGCGACCGCCGTCTGCGGCCGGGCCCCGCGCGCTCTCTTACGAGCATGTCTGCTTTAATGGATATCACTGCTGCAACGAAGCCCTCTACATATGTAAGCAGATGGCCGACTCTCCATCAGGTCTTGTGAGGAAGGTGCCTCACGAAGAAGATGGAAGTCTTCACCTGGCCATATGCTTGCTTACACTTGTGGGAAACCCGTCCCATTTCCTACGGAATACGAAATTGCGTTTATGACTCACTGGGTCTTTGGGAGCCTTTCCTTCTCTGCATGGCTAATGAGATTAATTAGCAGGGCGGTCAGGCTGATTGCCTTCCCCGTAGACCCCTCGCTTTTGTATTTAGCCGTCACTCTTCTGGTCGATGGACCGAAGGCGCTCACGACCGATACGGCGCCTCGCTTGCAGATGACAGCTTCATCGACTCGGGCGAGATCGACGTGGGCCGCAGGATCACGCACAGCATCCCTCCCGGCGTCTTCTGGAGGTGCCAGATCTTCGTGGACCATCCCATGTATCTTAAGTTCAACGTGTCTCTGAGCAAAAACGCCCTGGTGGGGATCTACGGGCGGAGGGGTGTGGCCCCCTCCCACACACAGGTGAGGCGACGCACGTGCCGGAAGGTTGTTGGTTTTGTATCCCAATCCCAACCCCCCTGCTGTAGTTGCTGTGAATGGGCTTCTTAGCTGAGCTGCTGCAGCTGCACAGGTGGGGCCGCTGTCTGAGTGCAGCAGAGCATCGTAAGACAGACAAGCAGACACCGAAACAGTCACGTTCCTAAAAGCTGCGTACCCCACATGGGTTCCCAGTCCAGGGAAATGTTATTTGGGTAATCTGTACTGAATTAATGAATTACTAATAATCTCATTATGTATGGTTAGTTAATTAATTGAACGATGAAGAATGGCTCGTGACTCGTCTGCTCTCCCCACCGAGCTCAGGCGTCTGTGACTCACGCCGATGATTTATGGTGTGTCACGTCTGCTGCTCCATGGGTGTTTCGTGCTCCCCCCCCCCCCGCTGTCAGCTCTCCTCGTGGGCTCCTCACGCCCTCCGCGGCTTCACGCCGGCCGCCCATGTATCAGCAGGAATCATCCGTGCCGCGCGTTAACCTCATCGATCGTCTCGCAGCCAGCCGTGGGTGCTCGTTATCACCGCGGATTTGGGGCGATCTCTCAGTTTCACGTCTTCCCAACGGCCGCGATCTACATTTATTCGGACGGAGGCGATCGATTACGGACCGACGGTGTAGGTGCGGGGACTGACGGAGGGAGGGACCGCTCCCCGGAATAAATGCACATGATGAACAACAGCAAGCAATGTCGGGGATGCTAGGTAGCAGTTAGCTGCTGAACTGGGATCTGTGGGAGCGGTCGCTCCTCTTACCGCCTGATAAATGTGATTTCTGCCACTGCTGGTTCTGCCCCTGAGGAGCTGCGTTCTCCTTCAGTAAACGCCTTGCCTTATAAAGTTGAGCAATTCTGCATTTAATTCTTAACCCTCTCAAGGCAGGTGTTGCTGATTTGCAACAGTTAAAAACTAACTACCTTATTACCCCACATACATATTTTATGAGTTTTTTTTACTCATGATAATTTTCCCCAAATATCAGATTTTTCCTGTTACTAAAACTTAATTTGAGCCTGAAAGGGTTAAGGAGGCAGTTTCACCTTGGCATGATTAGCGCTGGCTGCGATTAGCGCTGGCTGCGATTAGCGCTGGCTGCGATTAGCGCTTGCCGTGATCCCCCCTGGTCCGGTGCGTGACCCTGTCTCCCTGGCTCTGCCTCTCCCCAGTTTGACTTTGTGGAGCTGCTGGACGGCCGTCGTCTCCTGGGCCAGGAGGTGCGCGCCCTGGAGGCCCCCTACACACAGCCTGTCAGCCTGGCCCCTTTGGGGAGCCACGACACGGGATTCATCCAGTACATGGACTCAGGAATCTGGCACCTGGCCGTCTACAACGACGGCAAGGAGGCCGAGCAGGTCTCGTTCATCGCCACGCCTGTAGGTAAGCTCTGCGGGGGGGGGTGCAGGATGATGCAGGATCCAGGTGGGACCAGGGGCAGGGGGTTGATAGGGAGGGTGGGGGCATTCGAAGCAGAAAAGGAGCAAGCAAATTTAGACGTCAGAGAAAGCAGCGAAAATGACCGACCCCCTCACACACAGGTAGATGATTGCAATAATTTACTAAATTGTTTGGAACTGAGGATTTTTCACAAAAGCTTAAAAGCTGCTTTCACAGACAAAAAAAGTCTGATTCTGGATTTTCTAGTAGAAAGATATAATATCATGTGGCATTTTATGCTATAATACAAAATGGGTATGGGCTTTCACGCTATATATATATATATATACACACACACACACACACACACAGTGGTACCTTGACTTACGAGTGTCCCAACTAAGGAGTTTTTCGAGATACAAGCCGGTATTTTGTGAGTTGAGAGCAAAAATTCGGGTTAGGATCCAGCTTCAGATAGCCCACTGCTAGCTGGCGCAGTGAACGCCGAAGCATCCACACAGCACCCCGTGTCTCACTCGCTCACTTTACGCAGTTAGCTCTCAGTGGACAGTTTTCTATCAAAAACCCCCGCAGATGAACGTGAGGAAAGCGTGGCGAAACGGGCAAAAGTCAGCGAATAAAATTCAGTTACTCAGTTCAGCCTTTCTTCTCCAGCTTCATCAGTTTCTTCAAGTCGTCTGATCTCCAAGGCAAATGCTGTGCATTATACTTAATAAAACTAGTTTATTGCAGTACATTCTATTGTATTGTGGTTTTATACAATACTCATTATTTATAAGCATATTTTTCTAATTTAAAAATGTTTTCAAGGCTCCAGATCTAATTAATGGCATTTCAATTAATTTAAATGGGGAAAATTGATTTGACATACGAGTGATTTGAGTTACGAGCTCCGTCACAGAACGAATTAAACTCGTAAGTCAAGGCATCACTATGTGTGTGTGTGTGTATATATATATACACACACACCTAAAGAAAAACATTGTATTATATATATATATATATGTATTATGTATTATATTAAATATATATATTTATATATTATATAAATATATATCTAAACATTGTTTGCATACACTCATATACAGTAAAATCCCGTTATAACGGACTTCAAGGGACCTGGCTAAACAGTCTGTTATATCCAAAGTCCGTTATTTCCAGAGTTGCTGTATGGCCAGAACACAACTACAGGACACCTTTTACTCATGCCACACCCCAGCAGACACACTTGTGGTATAGATTATTATATTGTACATGTAGTAATCCAACTTTACCTGAGCAGATGCGTGATTATTAATTATATATATATGAATGTATGCAAACAGTGTTACTTGTATCTGCATTGAGCAGCACAGTAAATACAGAAGGTCAGCAAACTGACGGCATATAAATAAATATGAAAGTTCCGGTGGTTTTACTAATTTAAAAGCAGGCCGTCTGCTTATTGAATCATCCGCTCGGACTGGAAGCCGAAAGCCTGCCACCCGTCTTTCTGCTTGGGTAGCAGTTTGTCTGGGAGGAGTATCGGGCCCTGGGAATATCAGACAGGGCCCCCACCTCGCCCCCGCCCCCGCCCCCGCTTTCTCTGCTCTCCCTCCCTTAAAGACTCGGCTGATTTGAGGAGTGATATGTTCCCTAGTTGTCCACACCTACCGCCTGTATCACTCCTGCCTCAGCGCAAAGCTAAATGCTATTTCTTAAAAGCAGGCATCTCTGCAAACGGCCTGTAAATGCACATACTAATCGCTGTGGTTCCACCTGTAGCTCTCCTGCTTAAGTTTCTACTCATACTGATGGGAAAGTCAGATGGTGTCACTCAGGATTTTAAGGTGGGGGAAATAAGAGGAGCCAGGATTCACACAGCGGTGCCAGTCTTATCATTAGCCAATGATTTGTTTTGAATCTGTGAGTGACAGGTGAGGGGCACTCTGGGGACCAATCAGCTTTCAGCTGGGTCCTGTGGCCCCACCCCTGTACACGCCCCTGGCACTGCTCAGCGTTACAGCAGGTTCACATGTCCATGACACTGGTGCTGTTACTGCCATAACCAGCCTGCCCATTAAATTGATGCTTTCTGCTTCCTGCCATCAGGAGCAGCGATGGGGCTTGGCTTTGCACTGTAGAGAGATGGTCAGTGAATAAAACACTATCTTTGTGTGTGAGGCATCATCTCCTGCGGAGGGCGCCTTAGCAGTCTGATTGGAGTGACCTCCTGCTCTTGGGCTGTGTGGCTCGCGTCGGGCCGTCTCCCCCCCGCCCGCCCCCTTGCCTCGGCACTGTGCCTGAGGAGCTGTAAGCTCCTTTAACGCCAGACACTCACTCAGACCTCGTGAGACCACGCCCACGTGCAAACTGCTACAATATTCTCTGTAACTGAAATGGGCCTTTTGGGACTTTCGGCAATGTTTATGATGGGAGGGGGGGGATCCGCCTTCCGCCTCACACCGTGTGCTTGTAACGTCCCAGCATGCTTTGCTGTGTCCTTTCAGACTCCATCGACGACTGTCCCAATAACTGCTTTGGTAACGGGGACTGCGTGTCGGGGACCTGCCATTGTTTCTCCGGCTTCCGGGGCCCCGACTGCGGTCGAGGTGAGACTGATCCTTTGTTTCTGCATTCTGCATTTTCCTCTGTGCCCCCCGCCATATACACACACAAACATGGCTTCCCCCTTAGGGGTATGTCTTTGTTACTCTTTTCTTTATTCTCAGTCAGTGCCGGTCGAAGATCATGTGGCTACCCTAGGAAAAATTGCTGCTCAATGCGAAGCCACTCCCCCCCCACCCCGACATAGGCGTCTTAGGTGGCCGCCCATATCGCCCGATGGCTTGCCTGGCACTGTTCTCTGTATATGTCCATACTGTAATGTCTTTAGACTGCCATCTTTAATCCAAAGCTGTGCTTAGAGACCCCAGACCCCGCATCAGAGCCAATCAGGGGTGGCCGCATGCTTTTCCTGCTGCCTTTTATAGCCCTGGCGGTCTTTCCTGGTGCCCAGGGTCCCTTTTAGCTCTGCACTCGCCGGCAGCCGTCGATAGGAAATGCAGGATCGCCGCGCCTGATCGTCTGCTCTGCGTTAATCTGACTCTAAAGATGACGATGAAGCTCAATGCCGTTCCTTGTGTGACCATCTGCCCCCTGTCTCTCTGCTGCTCCCGCTGGTGCGTGTGGGCTCTGCCACGGCTCTCCCCCCTCAGCCTCCTGCCCGGTGCTGTGCAGCGGTAACGGGCAGTACCTGAAAGGCCGCTGCGTGTGTCACAGCGGCTGGAAGTCGGCCGAGTGCGACGTGCCCACCAGTCAGTGCATCGACCTCTCCTGCAGTCACCATGGCACCTGCATTGCCGGAACCTGCATCTGTAACCCTGGTTACAAGGGCGAGAACTGCGAGCAAGGTAACCGCACCAGGTCCGAGGGGCCCGGCGCCCTGTCAGCAACTTTAAGGCGTTTCTTTCTCATATGTGAGCATGAATGTGTATTGGTCATGGATAAATATGCAAAAAAAGATCTTATTCAACACAAGCACTGAGCAGATACCTGAACCGTCACCCAGGCTGTTAGGGTGAGGCAGCAGTGTGTCTAAATTACTTATCGTCTGTTGTGGGACAGAAGAAGGATTTCTTTCCCTTAAACGCGGTGAGGAATGTGTCTTTTTCCCAAAGGTGGCCTCCTGTGCCCGTCGTGTATTTAGCTTTTCTTGGACGAGCACGTCTGTTTTCTCAGGGCCTCCTTTAGTAATGCAAACGCCTCCTTTGTGTCTCGCGGAATCCCCTCAGCGCGGCCAGAGTCTGCCGCTAATCCCGTCACACGTCGGCTGCTGTTCGCTCGCTCCGGCCCGGAGATGGCGGTCATGTCGCTGTTGCCTTTGGCAGCTCCCCTTTCAAGATGAAAAATGGGCCCTGGGATTATGATAAATAGGGGCTCCTGACATCGATGGCCCCCACCCCTTTTTGATGCTAAAGTTAGGCGTGGGGGTGGGGTGGTGGTATGGATGGGGTTCTCCTCTGGTATTCCTACCTTTCTTGTGTGCGACCTTCATCCGGAGTGATTAATGACCAGTGAGGAGCCTTTTGTCAGTCAGCCTATGATCTCTGTGCCGTGAGCTCAGACCATCTGCCGTGGGACAGGCCCATTCCTGCTTTCCCGCGCCTCCTTCGCTCCCGTCCTTGTCGTTGCGGTGACGTGGTTTTCGGAACCCATCCGGAGGCAGCCTGCGTTTGGGGCGGCTATGTGACTGTCGACCCTATTTGACAGAAAAACAGACACATGCACTATTTTGTTATTCGTGTTGTTGATTTCCTTTGGGCCATCTATCTACCATCCATCCATCTATCTATCTATCTATCTATCTATCTATCTATCTATCTATCTATCTATGTACATCTATCTACCATCCATCTATCTATCTATCTATCTATCTATCTATCTATCTATCTATCTATCTATCTATCGATCTATGTACATCTATCTATCCATCCATCTATCTATCTATCATCCATCTATCTATCTATCATCCATCTATCTATCTATCATCCACCTATCTATCTATCTATCTATCTATCTATCTATCTATCTATCTATCTATCTATCTATCTATCTATCTATCAGGGTAGAAGAATCTACCATGCTACACTGAGATGTTACTCTAACACTGTCACTCCCCCTCCGGGCCCAAGCTAGTCTCCCACCATGGCCCGTCCCCTCTACAGACCGCTCACTGGCAGCACCTGCCTCTCTCTCTTTCTCCCCCCCAGTGGATTGCCTGGACCCGACATGCTCCGGGAGGGGGGTATGCGTCAGGGGGCAGTGTCACTGCCTGGCGGGCTGGGGGGGCCCCAGCTGTGAGAGCGCCCGCACCTCCTGCTTGGACCAGTGTTCGGGACACGGCACGTTCCTGCCGGACACAGGCACCTGCAGCTGCCACCCGCACTGGACCGGCCAGGACTGCTCTACCGGTGAGAGGCGTCCTTGGGGGTCGCTGGGAACACCATTCGCGTCCGTCACGGCGTCTGTCACGGCGTCCGTCACGGCGTCTGTCACGGCGTCTGTCACGGCGTCCGTCACGGCGTCTGTCACGGCGTCTGTCACGGCATCCGTCATGGCATCCGTCGCCCATGTCTGTCTGTCTGTCAGTCTGTGTATCTGAGTGCCTGTGTGTTTTTCTGTCTGTCTGTGAGTCCATGTGTTTGTGAGACTGTGAATCTTTGTCTGTGGCTCTGTGAGTCCACGTGCCTCTCTGTCCATCTGTCAATATGTGTATCTGAGCATCTGAGTGTCAGTTTGTCTGTCTGTGAGCCTGTGCATCTCTGTGTGTGTCTGTCAGTCTGTCTGCCGGCCCGTCACTCTGTGTGTCTTTATCTCTCTGTCTGTCTGTCTGTCTGTCAGTCTGTGTGCCTTTGTGTGAGTGTGTGTCTGTGAGCTCATGTGTCTGTGAGCTTGTGTGTCCCCGTGTCCATCTGTTGTCTACTGTGATGTGGGCTGTCCTCGTATCCTGGCCCTGCTCCTTTTCTGTGTTTTTCTTTGTTTTATCGCCTCATTTCTGGTGTGAAACGTCAACAGGTTCTGTTCCTGAATACCTCGCTGCTCCATGCCTGCTCTGTCAGTGTTTAAATGCTTTTAAGTCATTATGTCTCGGGGACTTTTGAAGCGATTCTCAGCTTGATATCAGCAGGTTGGTAGTGTGTGGGAAAGTACCCAGGGAAAGGACTGTGGAGAGGGGGGCGGTGAAGCCTGTCTCCTAAAGCAGCGCCGGGCCCACAGACCTGAACCCTCCCTGGGTCTGGTGGTCTCCCACGTCACGTCGGGTCTCCCACTCCTGGCTCTCTGCATACTTGTGATGATGTCACACCGCAGATGTGCAGACATGTGCTGTGAATCTGATGCGGGTCTTGTTCCTTGTTCTTGGCCTTGTCCTACTGGAACCTGAGAAGAAAATGAAAAACAAGCCTTTTACCCATCCTCAGGACGGAGAAGAGAGAAACATGGCTCGTCCTATTGTCCTGCTATAACTCCCTGTTGATGTCACAGTCTGACAGGGGACTCAAATGACAAAAGTGACTTATTTTCAGAACTGCGACATGTGCTTTAATTTAATATCGCGTCGCTGCTGGATCTCGGTGCCCTCGCTGCTCGGTAACCCCGGTGCAGCACCAACAAGCAGGGTTTGCTTTTCTAGGGACGTGCTCTCTGGAACTTTCCGGAAAGCAGCAGGAGCTTTCGCCCCCCCGCGGTGACGAGGGCCAGCCCTTGCCGTTTCACACTTACACGTCTCTAGCCATCTGCTCTGTTGCATCATGCGCTTCTACTGCAAAGATTAAAACGGCTCTACAGCTGACTTTCTGCTCTTCATCACCTTGCCGCCGTTTGTGTGGTCGGGACCAGTTCGCGTGGCTGGTGGCGAACAAACGGCAGCTACATCCTGTCAATGCACATATGTATTATGGGTGGCTAATAAATCCGTCACACGATGATTGCAGGTCGAGAACACAGCAGCTATTGCATCCGGGTTCTCTGGGGACGGCGTGGCGACTGGGAGACCCCGGCTACCTGCGTATGGGGTGGCCAGCATCGGATGGACGTCAGCCTGTTCGCACCTCATTGCCTTGCGTTTCATTTTGTCGTTACGTTTTCTAGTTTGTCGTCTTTTAGTGCCAAAGCTGGGCTTATTCGGGGGTGCTGTGTGGCTCTGCAGCTAAGGACTGTGCCTGTGATCAGAAGGTTGTTGGTTCAAATCCCAGGGGTCAGCAGAGTGCTCCTTGAGCATGACCCTTAACCGCAGCTGCTCCCAGGACTGTCTGAGCCCGATTCCTCAATTGTGTGACGTTTTAGATGAAAGCATCTGTTGAATAAGTAAATGTAAATGTCTCCACCTGGGTCCAGCCACCGCAGTCAATCCCGTGCAGCAAGGTCTCAGCAGGCGGGCCCGTCCAGCGCTCGCTGCAGGGGTGCCTTTGGTCATTCTCAGTCGACCCGGAGTCCACGTCGTGACAGCGGCAGATCGAAGTTAATTTTGCGAAAACGAGCGCCACATTTCACAGCTGCCTCGTGGCTTCAGGCTGCCATCAGCCAGCCCGCCTTTGCATTGCTGCAGTTTCATCATTGTTGAATAACCCCTTTTTTGAAACGGATCAGATTTCCGTCTCCGTTTTAATATAAAAATGCAAGCAGGAGACATGACATCCGTGGAGAAATCCCGGGCCGGCAGATAAAGGCAGCGGCTGCTCTGTGCCTCTTTAGCGCCGGTCGAGCCCTTGCTCCCTCTCACGTGGTAAATAATACATCGAGCGCGACCGCCGATTCTCCGCGGGTGCAGGCAGAGGCGTGCCCCCTGCCGCGCCCCCTGCTGACCCGCGCGCGACTCATCCAGGCCCGCTTCTTCGTAAATGTTCCGCGACGGTTTGGCCTGGGTATCGGAGCCAGCGGTGGCTTCTGAAAGGGTCACCGGTGCTTGTTTAGAAGTCAGGACCGCCAGGGTTCACGGGGTCAGCAACTCTACAAAGATCAGGCGTCCGTTTCCGTTTTAGCCCCATCAGGATATGCCCCCCCTCCCCCCCCCCCCGAGAACCTGGTGTTTATTTATTAAAGGAAACCCAATCGCCTCGGTATCTCTAAGGTCCAGATTTTTGGGTGTTTTTGCGCAGAGGAATGGGGACTGGGACAGGCCTGTCTTCCGCATTTGGAATTTCTGAAATACAGAGATTTCAACTGGAACGCCGGCTGAAGACGGCTGAACCCACGACTTCAAAATTCAAGATGGCTGCGCCCTTTATCAACAGAAGTTAATGCTGTAGTTTTGTACTGTCTGTAAGCCCTTACATCTTATTTGTGTCTCATTAATTTGGTCGTACACACAGTCCTGTCCAACTGCTATCTGTGGACATCTTGGTGGACATGCAAGTGTTTTTATGCACAAAATATCACGCTGATATTGCTAACATGGCTAACAGTTAACTGGGCTAGAACTGGGGCCTGTTTCATAAAGTATGATTTCCCGCTTTGCCGGATATTGTGTCGGATTTAAAGGTAAATATAAGTGAACGAAGACAAAGGCATTTTAAAATGGGGTGTGTTAAATCTGGCTAAGCAAGAAATTGTGCTTTTTAAACAGGTCCCTGGTAATGCTAAATTGCTGAGGGGGGGGGGGGTGCAAATTATGTGAGCATTGTGAAGCCCCCATTTGGTGGCCCTGGATGTTGAGGATTCTCACAGAATTCTCCCCCAGGATCTCCTCCTCCTTTCAGACCTCCGGGTTGTGACTGCACCCCCTAAATAATCTCTCCCGCCTTCCCTCCCACCCCCTCCATTCTTTCCCAGAGATCTGTGCGGCAGACTGCGGCGGTCATGGCGTCTGCGTGTCGGGGGCCTGCCGCTGCGATGACGGCTGGGCGGGCGCCGCCTGTGACCAGAGAGCATGCCACCCCCGCTGCGACGAGCACGGCACCTGCAAGGACGGCCGCTGCGAGTGCAGCCCTGGCTGGAACGGCGAGCACTGCACCATCGGTAGGGG
>JAODJU010000036.1:5990670-6003567 GCA_026776725.1 Gnathonemus echidnorhynchus | reverse complement strand
CCCCCTCCCCATAAATCCGCCTCCCCCCCAATCACGGTAAACAGAATCAGCGCAGCATGAAATCAGGTCCGCACCTGCTCATCCAAGCAGAAGCCGGAAAGCACTCCTGCATTCTCCTGCTATTATGCAGCCCCCCACCCTTCTTTTGTAATTGTCCGGGGGGCTTAGCTCTGACTTAGACTGTCTCCCCATCAGCCGAAAGCCTTGCATGGGATCTTCTGACACAGCCTGGATTTTCTCCCGGGCTTTAGGTGGGTGAATGGGGAGCAGATTCATGGCTTTTACTCTCCTTTACATGGCTGCATGTGAGAGAGCAAAAGTGCTATCCAGCTGCCGGCGGGGGGGTCGGCACTGACCCCCACTGCTGACTGATCACGGGTTCTGCTGTCAGTGAGCCCCTGACCCTCTTTCTGGTGACAAGGTTCGCTCTCTGGGAGAGAAGGGGTGATGCAGACAGCGAAATACAGACGAAATACAGACGAAATACAGCGTGACTCATAGAATGTTACTTTTAGTCAGGGAACGTCATGCATGACCAGCCCACATTACATGTGGTCAGTGAACATTATTTATGGACAGTGAACATGACATACAGTTAATGAACGTCATGCACACTTATTGATTCTGTGTGTACATTCAGCAAACGTTACATATGTACATTAAAAGATGCATAATGTCAGTGATTGATACACACAGTCAATGAAAGATACCGTCAGTGAATCATACTTACAGTCAGTGAGAGGTCCTCACGCTCACTCAGCAGTCCTTAGGGTCAGTGAGCGGTTCTTGTGGTCAGTGAGTGGTTCTTATGGTCAGTGAGCGGTCCTCTTGGTCAGTGAGTGGTTCTTGTGGTCAATGAGCCGTCCGTACGGTCAGTGAGCGCCCCTCATGGTCAGTCAGTGGTTCTTTTGGTCAGTGAGCGGTCCTTACAGTTAGTCAGCAGTCCTCACGGTCAGTGAGCAGCCCTTGGTCAGTGAGCGGCCCTTGGTCAGTGAGCAGCCCTTGGTCAGTGAGCGGCCCTTGGTCAGTGAGCAGCCCTTGGTCAGTGAGCGGTCCTCACAGCCTGTCAGTGGTCCTTACGGTCAGTGAGCGGGTCGCCCTGCCAGTGAAGCATGTACAGGTGCAGCTGAACGTCAGCATAAGGCATGCGTGATGTTGGCCCCCCCAAACAAGGGCAGCCCCATGTTTACCTCGCCAGCCAATGAGGTGCCTTTTAATAGCGCTGCACCTGGGAATCCCTCACGATTTGCACTGCAGGCCCCCAGATTGGCTTCCGCCACGCCCCCTTTCTTCCCAGGCGTGGGTCTTTGCTGGGAGACCCGGTCGCTCCCCAGGGTGGCGTGAATATCCCCGCACTAATTGCCTCTTGAAAAGCGGCAGCATGCAAAGCAGGTGTGGCTTCCCAGTTATTAAATCGGCAGTGGAGCAGGTAAATGAATCACGCGGAAGGCTGGCCGCCGTGGGGGGGTGGGGGAGGGTTCTTTAGCCGCCTCTCAGCAGAGCGGTTTAATTACATCATGGAACTCTCACACTAATTGGAGGCCTGTCGGTGGTCGACACCGGATGGATAACTGTCACTGCCTGCCCTTTGTCCTGCCCGCCACAGCTCTTCCCTGCTTTGGGAGCTAGCAGCGCCGTTATTAGACAAACTGTCTCCTTTCCTGAACTGAGCTGTTTCTTGGAGCCGCCCTAGTGTTGAAAATGTGTTAACACAACAGCATCCTGCAAACGGATCTATCACTGCCCGGATGTTTGTACACCGGTGAAAATGTTACACGGTATTTAAAAGCTGTGCGTTTATGCTATGGAACTGGAACGGTTGATCTAAATGAAAATTACCAGGAAGTGGACTGGGAAAGTGCACGCCCACATTTGAGCTAAAGCATTATGGGTATTTTTTTTTTTTTGCCCAGCTTTGACTTGGTGACCAACGGTGGCATCGCCCTCACGCTGCGGTTTGAACGTGCCCCCTTCATAACACTGGAGCACACGCTGTGGTTGCCATGGGGACGCTTCTTCGTCATGGACACCGTGGTAATGAGGCACGAGGAGAATGACATCCCCAGCTGCGACGTGAGCGGCTTCACGCGGCCCAGCCCCGTGGTGTCACCCGCGCCACTCACCGCCTTCGCCGGCTCCTGCACCGAGAGGGGCCCCACGGCCCCCGAGATCCAGGCGAGTGTCACATCACATGTGTTTCCCTCTCGTCTATCTCCGTCACATGAGGGGCAGTGTGTGGGTAAGGCCTCTGCACCTGTAATCAGAAGGGCATGGGTTCGAATCCCAATCTCTCCAGTATGGTCACATTTCTTATGGATCTGTGGGTTAGATCTTTGTGTCTCTGACTGGAAGGTCACTGGTTTAAATCCTGACCTCGCCAGAATAGTCACATCTCCTTTGGGCCCTTGAGCAAAGCCCTTAACCTCCAAAATGCTCCAGGGGCCCCAGATAAATGGCGTGACCCTCTGCTCAGACCCTGCACTCTGCACTGTGTATGTGTGTCTGAAAGGAGGCAAGATGGCATATGTGAAAAGAAGCTTTCCAGTGTACCTGTGCAAATGGCAGATAAAGCATCATTTCTCTCATTCTGCAGTGGGACTCTGCTCACGCCTGGGCTGCTGAAAACAAGGGGCTCTCAGATCCATACCTGCAATTGGCCTGCAAATCGTAATTCAATTCTGCATCGTAGCAGACGCTGTATTGTATCTCCTAAAAGTAATTGACCCAGGCTGTACAGTCCAATTCAGGATGAGGCTTCTCCTGGCGGGGAGCTGATTAGATTTCTCACAGGAAGTGAGTAGGAGCTGCAGGCGAGTGGAGTTAGCAGCCAGGCCGGGCCCCGGTCTTCAGGCGAGTCACATATGTCTCTTTGTCTGGCCGCTAAAGACGCGACTCGCCTTGTTTTCGCGAGATTAATGACTCGCCGAGCACCCGGAGTGAGGCGGCTCTCTTTCCTGGGGGGCTGCTTCAGATGAGGGTGGCGACTCAAACTGCCCGCACGCTTGAATCGCCTCCGGCTAATTGGTCCATGCTGAATAGCCGCGAGGCGGTCCGCCGGCACCCGTTAATGAAAGCAGGCCCATCCCCAGGAGCTGGCTGGCACCCATCCGGTATAAGGTGCCAGGCGCTGAGCTCTGGGTTCGGCTCGTCGTCCTGCAGGAGTAAAACAATATCGCCCTTTTTTCAGGCTCCAAAGGCGGTGAGAATTCATCGCTATCGATTGGGGGGGGAGAGAATGCAGCCGCAGTCACTCGCGCGATGTCATTCCATCCCCAGGAGGGGGTCGGCTACTCCCCCGGCATGCTGGGAAACTTGACCTAACGCCTTCACCGGTGTTCTTAAGTTCAGCCTGTTGTGGCTTGGAGCCGCGTGCGGTGGTGTAGAGCATGTCCCTGATGGTCCCCTGACGCCCCCCCCCCCCGGCCCCTGCCCCCCACAGGCAATCCAGGAAGAGATCCGCATCCCTGGCACCGACGTGAAGCTGAACTACCTGAGCAGCCGCACGCCAGGGTATAAGTCGGTCCTGCGCATCACGCTGACCCATGCCGTCATCCCCTTCAACCTGATGAAGGTGCACCTCACTGTGGCCGTAGAGGGCAGGCTGCTCCGCAAGTGGTTCCCCGCCGCGCCCGACCTCACCTACAGCTTTGTGTGGGATAAGGCCGACGTCTACAACCAGAAGGTGTATGGCTTGAGCGAGGCTTTTGGTGAGCAATCCGCCACGCCTTGGGGGGGGGGTCACTCTCTGGGGGCCCCCCCCGGTTAATGCTCCATTTGACTCCCCCCGCAGTGTCTGTAGGTTACGAGTACGAGTCCTGCCCCGACCTGATCCTGTGGGAGAAGCGGACCGCCGTCCTGCAGGGCTACGAGAGTGATGCTTCTAACCTCGGCGGCTGGTCGCTGGACAAACATCAAGCCCTCAACATCCAGAGCGGTGAGCCTCCACCTCGCTGCCTCTCAAAGCGGCGCTCACCATGTGCAACTCAATCCATCTGTGTCCCAACGTTTGACACAGCGCCCCCTTCTGAACCCATTTGTATGAATTATCCATTGTTCTCCGAGCCTAAAGCTCCTTCACCTCTCTACATTTTTATTTTTGTGCCAATTTGTCCGTCTGTCGAAAAGCGACATAATTCCGGCAACTTCCGAAATAGTCTTCCGCCTAACTAATTATGGTGTCATTTTCCATCCAGGCTAGGTGAGAGGGCCCAATTTTATCATTGCTGGGGAATTGCACCTCAATACTGAGGGGAGACAGAGCTCTCTGCGCTCCTGTCAAGCGGAAGGGCCGGCCGCTGACTGTCAGCCGGCTGTTATCAGAGGAAATGAGCCGTAGTTGCATGAAATGCGCGCGCAGGCTGTGCAGTCAGTCATCGGCGGCCCTGGCACCCGCCAAGTCTCCGTCCAGCGCCTGTTTTTAAAAACCGTCTGCGGCAGCATTAGTGCAGAGATGCACGTCTTCCGTGGGACAGTCCAGGGCCTTGGGGACGAGCTGATGCACCTCTCGCTCCCCGCAGGCGTCCTGCACAAGGGCAACGGCGAGAACGTCTTCATCTCCCAGCAGCCGCCGGTCATCGGCAGTGTCATGGGCAACGGCCGTCGCCGCAGCATCTCCTGCCCCAGCTGCAACGGCCTTGCCGACAGCAACAAACTGCTGGCCCCCGTAACCCTGGCTTTCGGTTCCGACGGCAGCCTCTACGTGGGCGACTTCAACTACGTGCGTCGCATCTTCCCCACGGGGAACGTCAGCAGCGTGCTGGAGCTCAGGTAGCGGCTTTGAGAGGCCCCGCCCACTGGGTGGAGACTCCGCCCTCGGCCAAAGGCCATTCGTGCAAAAGCAACTGTGCTGCCTCTCGTTCCGTTTCAATGACTTTTTCTCTCTCTGTCTCTCTCCCTTGTGTCCTGCTGTGTCTGGCTTCTTCTGTCAGAAATAAAGATACCAGGCATAGGTAAGGAGCTACGGATGTTCTTCCTCAAACACGAAAGTGTGTAGCCCCCTGTACTGTGCATGTAAACATGTTCACGTGCTTTATAAGCCTCGTAAGAATTCCTGCCGTTTCTTTCCGCTAACAACCAACTCGTCCCCATTTTGTTAAATCAAGCCCCAACGGAATACGTGTGAATTAATGTGCTCAGGAGGTTTGCAGGTGCATTAATGCAACGAACATTCCATCTTATTCTCCACTATAGCAAGAATTATTTACAGACTGTTGTTGGCTGTTGTTTGAGGCCGTTCTGTTCTTAATGGGCCTCGTTACTGAATCATCAGGTATTTCCAAAATAATTGGACCTTCTTTGCCAAAACGGCATCCAGCTCTGCATTTGTGTGAGCCTTTATCATATCGAACAATAACTGCATCTTAAAGTCCGATTCGATGAGAAAAATGTTAAAAGCTCTGCCCCCCATTTTAGGCTACTGCAGATGACAACACATTTAGGTCATGGGTCTGAGATGTGAGACAGACCCCCTTTTCAAACCCTTTGGGTGAGACGGCCACAATCAGGCCCAGACTCTGTGAAACTGCAAGATGCTCACTCGCCTGATCCGAGGTTTGCTTGTCTGACACGTCACTTCTGACAGCTCTCATTCCTGACACGGCCCTCAGCTCTATGGGCGGTGTTCGCTGGGAGCGGATCCGGGACAGAAACTCGCACCTTCTTCTTTAAATTTGGAAACGTGCTTTTTTTGTAAGAAGGCCAACAGCTGAAATCACAGGCAGCCCACAAGGAGAACAGTTTAAGATAATAATCTGGATGGTAATAGACGGAGAGATCGAGATAATGGTGTTTTCACTTTGCATGTGTGTGTGTTTCTGTTTCTGTGTGTGTTCCACTGTCCTTTGTGTAAAAGTGGGCTATAGTGTTGATATAAGTGATATTGGGTTGAGCAGAAATGGGTGTTAAATACAGATCCCACGGGGGATTAGATCCTTTAAAGAGGAAGATTGTGATCTCGCAAAACGGTTCGGGCTGTTCAAACTGAAGCTGCAGATAGTGGAAATGCATAGTCAAGTGCATGCGATGCAGGAGCAAGTAGAGAGATAAAGAGAACTCATCCCAGCCAGATGAAACATGCCAAAGGCTCCACACGGGACCTGCCGAGGTACGTAACAGGAGACGCGGATGCGGAACACGAGTTCCTCTGATGAAGTGGGCGAGTCGTCCTGCCGAGGGGATCAGTCTGGCTGCTCGCAGCCCCCGGGGGGTCTCGCTGCTGCAGGGGAAAATGCGGCCTTTCCATGTAACTCGCATTTCATCCCAGTCGCCGCACGTGTGGGTTCGTGAAGGTCGGCCTCAATCCACAGCTTTTTAATTTACTGTTTCGGTACCAGACATTAAGAAGTGTGTCAGTGTGTCGCTTTGATGCCTTATTCTTTGATGTCTGTGTATAGAATCACAAAGCGAAGCCATGAGCTTTTGGGGGGGTGTGGCTCAGCGATGCTAGGATGCTGTACTCATGATCGGAAGGTCATCAGTTCAAATCCCAGCGTCGGCAGAGTGGATGCAGAATGCGGGATAGGATGCTGTACTTATCATCAGAAGGTCATCAGTTCAAATCCCAGGATCGACAGAGTGATTTCACTGTAGGGTGCCTGAGCAAGGCCTTTAATCCCCAATTGTTGCAGATAAGTCGGACCCAGGAGTGATTCTAGGATGTAACCCTTTTGGTTCACACCCCCCGTTGGGTTTTCACTTTCAAACTGATGCTGAGTCAGGGTAGGGGATTCCTCAACTATCAAAAATACAGGACAAATCACTCAAAGGTTTCTGGAAAAATAATATTTCAGGTGGGTCAAGACATAATAATGAAGTGGCTGAAGCCCCCCTAAATAAGTCATGAAGCGCCTGCATGTCGTTTGGATAAAAGTGTCTAAAATGTGACCGTCAGACTTTACTTCCTAGACAGTCGAAGGCACTGGAAGGTGCATTCTGTGCTCTTTACCTCACTGTCACGTGCAGTGAAGCACAGAGGCTCTGTGGGCAGTCCCACTGTACCCAGGCCCTTACCGTCCTCGGCAGCACAGCACACTCCAGTGTGCAGTTAACATTCAATCACCCTCTGTGAGTCAGATTTTGCCAGTGTAGGGAATACAGATGGACCGTGGCTTTCCTGATGAAGGTCACTGCATTCCTTCCTCACTCTTATGCGTGCTGCTGCCCAAGCGAGAGCAGACGACTGCCGAAACGTGCAGGGGAGTGTGTCTGAGTCATGCCTTGGGTCCGGATAGTCCACAGCCGCGCCATAACAACATGAATAACAATAGGAAATTGATAAGACCTTTTGCCATACTGCAACTTTTCTTTTGTGGGAAATGTTAACACAGCTGTTCTGTGGAAAAGAGTGGTGCATGGCTAATTCGTTTTGGACACTGTGCCTGTGATCAGCAGGTCATTGGTTCAATTCCCACGGTTGGAGGAATGATTTTGCCATTGGGCCCTTGAGCAAGGCCCTTAATGCCCAATTGCTCCAGGGACTGGCTGACCCTGCTTTCTGAAAAATGTGTGTCATTTTGGATAAAAGCATTTGCTAAATAAAGACACACACACACACACACACACTCTCTCATGGTGAGCATTACCTAGCAGTGACACACTTTAAGCTTGTAAACCTAATGTAAAGGATGGTGCCCAGTGTCTTAAGGCTTTCTTTCTCGTCTTTGTTGCTGGACTGAGATGGCCTAGAGAGACATGGCCCAGACCTACTGTAGAAGGTCAGCTGAGGGGTGGAGCAGCATCTGACTGGCCCCCTGCTTGCTCTTCTGGAAGGTTCCGTCAGGTTATGGAGGCTGACACTGAGCAGCCTGGGGCAAACGTCCAGAGAACTTGACAGAAATCTTCCATTCTTATCCGGTTTGAATCACCGGCCGTCACTGCCAAGACTTTTTATAATGATAATTGCATCTGGCAGGACTGTGTCAAAGTGATGTCTCAGGTTCTAACAATGCAGATCGCTTTAAAGGTTGAATGGATCGCACATCCCAGCTGTCACATCCATGTTTCTTCCACAATTCTTTACTTTTCTAAGAATAATTGTGACTGAAGTTTTTTTCTAAATGTTCTCAAAGCCTAATACATTAACTTCTGCATAGATGATCAAGTTAACTAATCAAGATGATGATGTATTAGAACTGGTGGCTAAATTTGGTGTCTGGCTTCAGTGTTCTGGAAGGTTTAAAGAGCAGACAGGTGCTTTTTAACCACCAGCAGAATGCCAGATTGTCTGCTTGAAGTACAGTGTTTACTTGTGTTTACTTTCTGTGTGAGTGCCCCCTAGGGGAGATTCAGGTTAACTACCAACATGGACATTTTTCAGCATTCTCACCTCGAGGCGAGAAACTCACTGTACAAAATCAACAGGCAAAGAACGGGGAAAATGGCCATCAAATCAACACTGTAATACAGCCATCATTTATAGTTTCCTTGGCAGAAGTGAAAATTTCAGGTCCAGAAAGTAAAAATCCAGACCGAGATTTTGTTTCAACCAACCAGTTGAGTATAAAGAGTCACAGTCTTGAAGCTCTCAGCTGATATTGATATAAACTAGAAGCAGGACTAATTGTGTAAACTGCACCTTTTCTTTTATCTTTTTTTCACGTGTAGTGCTGATGCTTGTATTTTATACCGGATTTTATATCAGAGGTAGACAATTCAGGTCCAGAAAGTAAAAATCCAGACCGAGATTTTGTTTCAACCAGTCAGTTGAGTACTCATTGACTGTGACTCTGATCAGTTGATTGGTTGAAACAAAATCTTGGTCTGGACCTGAACGATCCACCTCTGTTCCTTGGTGGAGAATTTGTACCATTCTGTGATGTATGGAAACTTTGTGGTGACTGTTAACATCTTCATTTTTATTATTTTCAATGGTAGTTTTTTTTTTAATATTTGACTGTATTTAAGTATTTAATGGCAGCAGAATAAGCTTTTTATCCTGAACCTGTTTGTGACACCCAGGTGAAGTGTGCATACTCCATAGCTGGCTAGACTGTATCCGGGCCTGAAATCCACTCCTTTCACGATTTGCACAGTATTTCTGTGTGACCGACGGACTGATTTGTTTTTGGTTTTAGCAACAGTCCTGCGCACAAGTATTACCTGGCCACCTGCCCAATGTTGGGCACTCTGTACCTCTCGGACACAAGCAGCAGAAAAGTCTTCAAGATCAAGTCCCTGACTGCAGCGAAGGACGTGGCCAAAAACCAGGAGCTGGTTGCAGGAACAGGGGACCAGTGTCTCCCCTTCGACGAGACGCGTTGTGGGGATGGGGGCAAGGCTGTGGAAGCCACACTCACCAACCCGAGAGGTAGGAAGAGCAGCCTCAATATGGAGACACAACTTGTTTCAGAAGGTTGTTGGTTTGAATCCCACCTGGGAGCCACACTGACCCACTAAAAGTTTGGGATGTGAATCTGAGATAGGGCAGTTCTGCTGAACCATCCAAGTGAAGGCTTACACCTGACTGCTCCCGTAACTGTCCATGGCTGAGAGTGACATATCTGAAGCAAATGTGCTATGGAATGTAATTATGGGATGTCAAGTGGTGTCAACTGGGGCGAGTGACGGTGATGTGCAGCTGTACCTGTCACAGGTGAGAGCCGGCGAGCCCCCGCGTTGAGAGTCCCTGAGGTGACGTTCTCTCCTAACCCCGAACATCGTTTCCTGGCCTGCGGGCAAAATGATATGAATCAAAAATGCATTAAAAATATTGTCTCTGTCCATGACCGTCATTCTGGAGATATTTAGAGCAGCTCAGTTCCTCTGAGACGCTAAATCTCATTTGCTGTGGCCAGCGGGGGGGACTGGGCCGGGGTGGCCGGCCAGACAGACAAGGGTAGCTATTTGGGAGCTGTCATCGGAGAGATGTTGGCCTAGACACCCACCTGCATCGAGAGAATCGGTGTGGAAACAGCCGGGCAAGAGAGCAGGCCTGTTCTTCACGAGACGATCATCCAGAGCTTTCGTGCCCTTAAGAAGATAAATTAAGAAGGGAATTTGGCAGCTTGGTCAGCTTCTGTTTCTGATTGTCACCTGCAAATTAACACGGTAAAAGGCTTTCTGGGTGGGACGCGACCACGTGGCTATCTGATTGGACAGTCAGCGGGCGTGCCGTAGGGAGGATTCCAGAGTATGACATCAGTGCATTTTACCATATCGACTCTTTTTGGTCTCTGAAATGCTACTTCTCTGATTTCAGAGCAATAAAGAAAAGAAGATTCTCAGTTATGGGATTGTCATTGTTGCTTTTGTTCTGCATTGTTAGGTTTATCGCTGTGTTTGGGATAAAATGATTATATTAGCTGATGTTAAATACCCGGCATTAACTTGCACTGCAAGTGGTATGTGTCACTTACTGAGAATATGAGAACAGGGCATGCGATGGTGCCATTCTCTACAGTATATGCAGTATTTACAGACAGGGTGACCTTATTTAGAGGGTGACAATGAAGGAACCACCTGAGCACCTGCTTCTGGCTTTCACCATGGCCGTCCTCTCCACCTCCTCACCACAGGCATTGCCGTAGACAAGTTCGGCTTGGTCTACTTCGTGGACGGCACCATGATCCGCCGGATCGACCAGAACGGGATCATCTCCACGTTCCTGGGTTCCAACGACCTGACCTCGGCCAGGCCCCTCAGCTGTGACTCTGTGATGGACATCTCCCAGGTACCCCTGAAGCACCTTTGGGTTTGGGGCCGCTGCAGTTGTCTCCTTACCTGAAGTGTTGAGGCAGTTTAACACTGTAATGACTGTCAGTTAAGTCTGGGCTCACTCTGATGGCTTCCCTCGTAAAGCTGGAACCAGCTTCGGCCTGGTTTACCTGGTCTGTCTGTTCAGTGGTTTCTCCTGTATATACAGACACGCCACAGCTTGCGATGGGCCTGTGTTTTGACTTTACGATACATATTCCAATTCCATTCTGTTTTTTACACTTTCAGTACATTATTCAATAAATTATATGAGATATTCAACATTTTATTATAAAATAGCTTTTGTGTTAATGATTTTGCCCAACTGTAGGCTGTTGGGCTGGTTCTTTTATGATACATTAAGTCTTCTAAGCATGTTTAAGGTAAGCTAGGCTATACTGTTTGTTCGGTTAGATGGACTGTATTAAAATGCATTACGTTATTTTCACCTTACGATAGCTTTATCGGAACGTAGCTCCATTGTAACCCAGGGAGCATCTGTATTTAGATAAAAATCTTTATTTGTAGCTAATGATCCCTCATTTGGTAGCTAATGATCACTCGATTGACGAGAGGCGGGCTGCATTCGATTCCATTTGACAGAGTTGTGCAGAAACATGCAGACAGAAACGTGCAGACAGGCCCGGCGGTCTGAATGGCTGTCCTCGAACCCGCCTTCTGCAGCCAAATCTCGAGGGCTGCCTTCCACCGCCCCTCTGTCCTGCTGCAAAAGCGGCTTTCCCGCTTCACAAGGTTGTTTGTGGCCCCTGGCAAGTCGCTCCACAGGACCCCAGATGCTGCTTGAAAGTGGTTTTATTTTTGTGCAAATCTGCAGTGCGACACAGAGTGGGGTAACGCCCCCGACTGCCTTCCCCCAGTTCCCTCCTAAAGGTCCCTTTGGGGTCCCGTCAGGCGGCCCCCTGCGCCAAACCCTGGCCCGCGGGTGCGAGGTGCCACAGTGGGTTTGCCATGGCTCTCCTTAAGGAGGCATCACCCCAACAGAGCTCTCCAATACCCCATCCTGCTCCTACCCCCCCTGGCCCCGCTTTGTATTAGAGACCCTAAACGGTTAATCACCATGAAGCCTCTTAGAAGTGACACGATTGCATTTTGGGACAGAACTGTGTTTGTCTTGATGAACTTGGAGTTTCACCAGTGGGTTTGGGATATTTGTGACCTCCTAGTGAGTCAGAGAAGAAAACCACACCATGAAACATGATTACTTGAAGCCCATCTTCACCCCAAGGACGCTCTGAGCTCCTCGAAGCATGTTGAAGACGCTGTGAAGAGCGTCCAGTCCGAACCGATAAGCAAAGGCGCTTAAACCGCGTCTCATGGACGATTCGCCAGGCGTTTTGTGGCTGGTTAAATATGAGATTATTCTTTCCTTGTTTGCTTTTATAAATACCATCTCCTTCCTCGCTTCCTCTCAAAGTCTAAAAATCATCCGTACAGCACGAGCGAGACGTGACACTTTCTCCCTCATCAAATATTAAACTACCAGCATTGACAAGTAATGGATCTGGAAAAAAAAAACTCAGATTCCTGTTATTCCAAGTGAATGCATGTTTTATTTCTTTTCTTGTTGACTGAGAAAGCAATTTTTGAACCAAGCTGCCACCAAAAATCGCCCCCCTGACCATAAGCCTCTGTCACACTCCATAAATTCACCCTGAATTTGGACGTCTTTGTGTCACATGAAGCTTGTCACGTGAGCAGTGAATATGTCCCTTTGACATTCATGACCTTGTCAATTATAATAGGAGTGTGAGAGTAATGTGTAAAGTTAAGCGTTAGCCAGCAGACAGTGTGGTGAGCGTGCACATATGGTTCTGTTTTTCAGCGAGATTCTCCCGCAGTTGCTAATGGCACACTAACATAATCAATGCCAAAAAGCAAGAAAATATAAAACAAAAACAAAATTACATGAAATTCCTCCCAGAAAATTCATAAAGTATGGAGATGGGAGGTTCTGATCCAGTTCGTGTTGGAGTACACCCAGCTGGTGGTTGGAGTACACCCGGCTGGTGTTTGAGTACACCCGGCTGGTGGTTGGAGTACACCCGGCTGGTAGTTGGAGTACACCCGGCTGGTGTTGGAGTACACCCGGCTGGTAGTTGGAGTACACCCAGCTGGTGTTGGAGTACACCGAGATTCCTGGCTATGCCTTGTCGAGAGGCAGGTGAGCCCAGGTGGGGGCTGAGAGGA
>JAODJU010000036.1:5965783-5980522 GCA_026776725.1 Gnathonemus echidnorhynchus | reverse complement strand
GACTAACCCACCCCCCCCCCCCCCCCCCCTTTTTCCTGGCACGCACCTTTAAGACCTCCCGCTGGCTCTCTCCTTCTCGCTTCTGTCATCTCGAACCTTCACATCTCTTTGTGTTTCTTAGGCTGTCAGATCTGTCTCCATTCCCGCTTCAGGGCAAGCTTTTAAAAGAGTAAACAAGACTAAGCACAGCTATGCTGGCAGCCGGGGCTTCCGTCTGGAGCATGTGACCCGCGCCATGACACATAGAGGATCATTGGAAGGGGGCTGTAGGTTGTCGCGACCCCTAGGTCTCCATCTCCTAAAATCACAAGTGAACACGCCTGCAGGGTTTTGTCCGAGTATAAAATGATGCCCTCAGTTACCTATTAGTGACATATTTTCCAGGCTTGACACACAGGGAAATTCGGTGTGGCCATCTAGACGGGGTTGAGTCCTCCGCTCGCCACCTCCGACTGTGCCAAAGTCCCCATGGGTTCCTCTTATCTACGGCAAGTTGAAACAATGACCAAAGCAGGGCACCTCGGTTCTCGGGCTATTCCTGCATTGCCCGTGAAGTGTGAACAGGGGCCACCTGGCCGTTTGAGTGACTCTCAGACAGGCTCACTGCCGGCTGACGTGCCGGCGCCCTCCTCGAATTACCGCTCGCGAAGAACGCCTCTCTATTCCGATCACAGCTGGGATCAGGGCCGCGATACCGCATGCATTAAAAAGGAGAGAAACCGGAGCGATTCTCAGCGAAGTGTCATTCACACGTCGTTTGGATGCAGGTGCCGCTCCGCAGCGAGAGGAATGTCGTCTCCTTGTGATAATGCTTATCTGAAAGCTCAGGGACGGTTCAACGGTCGGCGAGCATTGGGTGGATTGGACTGCCGCTGTTTCGCTGAATAAACCGAGACGCGCTAATTCTTCTAATCACAGCGACGTCGCTTAAAGTTGAAGCTCTTGACACCTCTGTACCGCGCTTAGCGATGATGGCTGCATATTACAGGCAGAAAGATCTCGCAAACAGTGACTCTGATGATGCATGAGTGTGTGGATCCCTTAAAAATGCCCCGGGACATGAGCCTTTCATTGACAAGCGGCTTTCGTCACAGAACCATCTTTCTTCTCCACAGGTGCATAACAGGAACCTGCTCTCGTTGGACTTTGACCGCATCACCAGGACGGAGAAGGTGTATGATGACCACAGGAAGTTCATGCTGCGCATCCACTACGACCAGGCAGGCCGGCCGACGCTCTGGGCCCCCAGCAGCCGCCTCAATGGTGTCAACGTCACCTACTCCCCCGGGGGGCAGGTGGCAGGGATCCAGCGGGGCACCATGTCTGTGCGCATGGAGTACGACCGCAACGGGCGCATCGTGTCGCAGACATTCGCCGATGGAAAGTCCTGGAGCTACACTTACCTCGAGAAGGTAGAGATCACTCTGCATTACAGTAGTACATTTCACAAGTCAAGTTCTCCAAAGAGAGTTTAATAAAAGTAAGAGCAAGCAAGACCTTTGACAAAGATCAGAAACTGGTTAAATATACCATGGCGCTGCCAAATGCTCAAATCTGATTGGCCAGAAGTCCATTTCCTGTTTGTCTTATTCAGGGACAGAGGGGGTCCAGAGCCTATATGAACAAGGCAGGGAACAACCCAGGACAGAGCACCAACCCATCACAGGGCAGAATCACACATCATTCACTCACATGCGTACCAACGGGCATTTGGTAACTCCAATTAGCCTCAGTATGTGTTTGAACTGTGGGGGGAAATCTGAGTACCGAGGAAACTCCATGACAACACAGGGAGAACATGCCAGCCCCACATACAGGGAATTCTGGTGGAGACTCAAACCTACGTGCCAGAGGTGTGAGGCCACTGTGCTAACCACTGCACCCCTCGGTCGGAAGTGTGTCGATTAGTTTTCTATAGCCGTACACATACAGCCAACCAGGTGAATCAGTAAAAAGTAAATCAATGCGCTATTATAATCCCTAATTCCAAGTAATGTTATGTAAAATTGCCAAACACAATGTAAAATTTACAGAAACTACATTAACCGTTATTTGGAAGTAGGTAGTGGTGGGGGCAACTGTCGCTTACTACTGGTTAATGAGGCTGAAGACTTTTGAGGCGAGAGGGGAGATTTGCACACAGATTTACCACAGTGAAGGCCCTTCCACGTCTTTAACACGCCATTTACTTCCCAACAAGATGTTTTCATCACGCTGCTACCGAACTGATGTGGCATAACGCTGAGGGATTCTGGACTCAGATGAGTTTCCCAAAATTTCACATCAAAAGAAATGGAGATTTGACACAGAAAATTACTTCCGATGATATTTTTCTAAATCTTCCTTCTGATCCATATAAATATTTTTCATCTGAAAATAGATTTTTTTTTTTAAGTGATGAATGGCCTTTTGCAACATTTGAAAGTTATGAGACTAGCAGCAATTTTAGACATTCATTGGGTTTGTGGGATTTCGGAAAGGAAAAAAGGACAGAAATATTTAACAAGAATTACTAATGAAACAATAATTCAAGCCTGAGCTATTGTCATAGAGGGCCTACACAACAGGGTACATCTGGAAATATGCTTATCTTTTAAACATGAGAACATATGTTTTTTTATTTTGATTAATTAAAGACACATTAGTTAGTTATTTATGTGGGTAGCACCTCACACTGCCAGGGTGGTGGGCATGAATCCTGACTGAGTGTGCTTCACAGGATTGGCCAATCAGAACTCGGATTCCATCACCGGGTTTTGACATTGGGAGGATGGATGCATAGGTCCCTGGGGTTGTGTCCAATCAGCTGCTGTTAATTTCCTTCACGTACCTCTTTCGTTCCTCCCCTGCAGTCCATGGTGCTCCTGCTCTACAGCCAGAGACAGTACATCTTTGAGTTTGATAAGAACGACCGCCTCTCTTCTGTGACCATGCCCAACGTTGCCCGCCAGACTCTGGAAACCACCCGCTCCATCGGTTACTATAGAAACACCTACCGAGCGGCCGAAGGTAACAGCTCAGTGCTGCAGGACTTCAGCGAGGATGGGGAGTTGCTGCAGACCACTTACCTGGCTACTGGGAGGCGCATCATCTACAAGTACGGCAAGCTGTCCAAGCTGCTCGAAGTTCTCTATGACACGTCACGCGTGGCCTTCACATACGATGAGGCCTCGGGCATGCTCAAGACCGTCAACTTGCAGAGCGAAGGCTTTACCTGCACCATACGCTACCGGCAAATGGGCCCACTCATTGACCGGCAGATCTTCCGCTTCAGCGAGGAAGGCATGGTCAACGCCCGTTTCGACTACAACTACGACAACAGCTTCCGGGTGACGAGCATGCAGGCCGTTATCAACGAGACACCGCTTCCCATCGACCTGTACCGTTATGACGACGTGTCCGGCAAGACCGAGCAGTTCGGCAAGTTCGGGGTCATCTACTACGACATCAACCAGATCATCACCACGGCCGTCATGACACACACCAAGCACTTCGACGCCTACGGGCGCGTGAAGGAGGTGCAGTACGAAATCTTCCGCTCGCTCATGTTCTGGATGATGGTGCAGTACGACAACATGGGCCGGGTGGTTGGCAAGGAGCTCAAGGTGGGACCATATGCCAACACCACCCGCTACTCCTACGAGTACGACGCCGATGGCCAGCTGCAGGTGGTGTCCATCAATGACAAACCCCTCTGGAGATACAGCTATGACTTAAATGGGAACCTGCACCTGCTTAGCCCTGGCAACAGCGCTCGGCTCATCCCGCTCCGCTACGACCTGAGGGACCGCATAACCAGGCTGGGGGACATCCAGTACAGGATGGATGAAGATGGCTTCCTCAGGCAAAGGGGAAGCGAGTACTTCGAGTACAACTCTGCCAGACTGCTTGTGAAGGTTTACAGCAAAGTGAACAGCTGGAGCATCCGGTATCGCTACGACGGCCTCGGCCGCAGGGTGTCCAGCAAGAGCAGCAATGGGCAGCACCTGCAGTTCTTCTACGCCGACCTCTCCAGCCCCACCAGGGTCACACACATGTACAACCACTCCAGCTCGGAGATCACCTCCCTCTACTATGACCTGCAAGGGCACCTCTTTGCTATGGAGCTGAGCAGCGGCGACGAGTTCTACGTGGCGTGCGACAACATCGGCACGCCGCTGGCCGTCTTCAGCGGCACAGGCCAGATGATCAAGCAGATCCTGCACACGGCCTACGGCGAGGTCTACATGGACTCCAACCCCAGCCTGCAGCTCATCGTCGGCTACCAGGGAGGTCTCTACGACCCCCTCACCAAGCTGGTCCACCTGGGGCGCAGGGATTACGACGTGCTGGCCGGCCGCTGGACCACGCCGGACCACGACGTGTGGAGGCGTCTCAACAGCGAGAACATCGCCCCTTTCAACCTGTACATGTTCAAGAACAACAACCCCATCAGCAACAGCCATGAGATCAGGTGCTACATGACAGGTGAGAGGCTGGCACGCTTCACAAAGCCGCACGCGGGTCCGGCTCCTGAGGTGAGGGTTACGGTGCAGAAGACGCTGATGCTTTGTATTCTCTGCATCATTATCTTCCCCTGGCTTATCGCTGAATGATTTTCATTTTCCAAACAGTCAGGAGGAACAGTGTGGCGCAGCTCCCTCCTGTCCCTAAGAGATGACATTATTCCGCAGCGTCCGGGTGGGGGGCCAGCGAGAAGACAGGTGGACACAATGGGGAACGGCAGAACAAAGGGGCACAAAGGAACACGCTTTGTAATGCAGAGCCCGTGACAGCTGGGAGGGGGATATCGGGCCGCCCTCCCGGGGGAATACTTTGCGGTGCACATTCGGCAAGCCGGCAAAAGCGTGATTATAGTTTCCGTAGCATCACCTAGAGATAGTCGGTTTGGATCATCTCTAAAATGCTGCCACGGGACGGGACAGAGATCTGGTTAAGTCCGATTAGAGAAGTTGTGACCCCCCTGTCTTCTAACCCACCTCCCTTGTACAGAGAATTTTATATACAGTACTGGGCAAAAGTCTTAGGCAGCCAGAGAAAATGTTTAACTTCATGTTGATATAAAACTATCATATTATACCTGCTAAAGCGTGTTAGCTTAGCCATTTGGAAACCTCTACACCCCAGAATTTGCAGCAGCCATCCAATCCACACAGTGGTTTTTTGACCCGACCGCTAACACACCTCGTATAGCTAATCAATATCCCATTGACTTTTCTAATTAAATTAATTAATTAAATGTGCTGGTGTTTAAATTTAATGAATACATGTAATGGCTGGGGGTTTGGGAGCTGAAGCGCTGTTCATCTAGCCATCCAACAAGACGTCAGGAACTCCTTGAAGAACGCGAGACTTTTTACTAGTTTTTATTGCGTGTTTCTTAATTTGCACATGTTCTAATGCTAAATTGTGTTTTCTGTTCTGAGCAAAAGTGCACTTAATACCCGGACAAATGGCTTTAAACATTTCTCTTGACTGCCTAAGACTTTTGCACACTGTATTTAGGGGTCTCTGTAAAACGCTGCCTCCCTGAGACTGTTGGTGTATCCATGAGTGCCCCTGCCATAGGGTGACATAGCTGTCATTTCCTTCGGCTCCGGCACACGGACACGCTGTGTGTGTCCTCCCGCGTACAACGCCGTCGAATACCCAGCTTAAGAGCGAGCAGCTCTGCCTTTGCCGTTAAGCTCGGTGCTGGAAGCTGAATGTTAAACAGAGTCTCCCGTGTTTGGATATACGCAAGGCCCTCTCTGTGATGACTGATAGTTCAGACATTTCCGTTCTATCTCCGCGGATTAAGGGGGTCTTTTTATTGTACTTAAACAAATCTCCAGTATAGGGAGCTTTGTCAGCTTCTACGATACAGGGACAACAAAAAGCTCGTTTCGGGTTGATGGTGATCTCTTAACGTCAGCAAAAAGTGCGCTAAATGGAGAAAAAAAAAATCACCTTCATGTAATGGTGTTTAGGTCAAGTCGTTGCTCATTACAGAACGTCATTTTTAAACTACTGACCTTTTCATGAAGGAAAAAAGCAGGCTAGGGATTAAGGTACGAAGTCGTCAAAATTAACGACCTGTTGCAGTTTCTTTCGGAAATGGCCTTTGCTTCCGAAACATAGGAGTGAGGATCGTCGGTCCGGTACCTGCCCGTAAAAAGCAGTCTCTAAAGGTTATTGAGGCTGCGTCCATAGCATGAGTTATGTGCCGATGGTGAAGGCAGCTGGCCTTTGGTGTGGCAGCTACCTGAATGTGAGGCGATGTCCGTGCAGGGAATGGTGAAAGGGCACCAACACAAGGCTGGTGAAAGGCAGCGTGGCGTTCACAACATGGCCCCCCGCGGGCGTCTTCAGGCGGGAGGAGAAGCCCGGTATGAGAGAATTCCTAAGATCCGGGGGTTTGTGCTCTTTCATGTGTCTGTCACAGGCAGATGGACTCTCAGCAACCTGGTGGCTGATTTTCAATGTCTTTGAATAGAATAACTTGGGCCAGTTTTACTGTAAGGCTGCTGAATTGCCTTCAGCATAGACTGACGTCCACTAAAAACCCGCTTAAGCAGTGTTCCTCAAAGCCAGTCCACAGGGACCCCCAGACAGCCCATATTTTTGTTCCATCCCACATCCCAGCCAATCAAGAACACCAATCACCTGGTACAGACGTGTTGGGAGCTGGGAAAGCAAATGTGTGGCCTGTCTGGGAGTCCCCCGAGGACTGGGATGGGAAGTATTGATTTAAAGAAACCATTCAGCAGGTTCTCACACGATGTCGTCCTGCTCTTGGTCGGTTTTTAATCCATCTTTGTTGTGAGGGTGTGGAACCTTGCTGAGGCTGATACTGGATCTCAGCTTCTTAGGATCCAGTCTCTATGTTACCATAAGAGTGCAGTTTATAATCTGCATGTAGATGTGTGTGTCCGTTGTCTCGTCATCTTAAAATCATATTGAATCTTAGAAAGTATCTTCACTTGGGAGAGAACCACACAGACTGACGTCGTATTGGTTTACATTCACGCGTGTGCTCGCCTTCACGTGTGTATTCGCCTTCACGCGTGTGCTCGCCTCCCCGTCCCCTCATTCGCTCCATGTCTCGTCCTGCCGCAGATGTCAACAGCTGGCTGCTGACTTTCGGCTTCCAGCTGTACAACGTCATTCCCGGATACGCAAAGCCCAACACGGAGACCATGGAGCCGTCGTACGAGCTGGTCCGGACACAAATAAAGACCCAGGAGTGGGACAGCACTAGGGTAAGTTCCTCTAGAAGAGTCCACAGCAGTCGCCTGCTTTCAGTAATATTCGTCAGGGTTTTGGCTCTTTAATTAGGGGGTGGGTGGGGGCCTGTGTCAATTCTCCTGCCCTGAAAGGAGTTCCCTCCTCCCGTCCTCTACCGCAGACATCGATTTGAGACTCGCCTCTCAATTTCACACTCTACCAAATAGGAACCAGACGCCCTGAAAAGCCGCATTTATCAGGCTCCTCAATCGCCTTCGAGTCCCTTGAATAATTGAGGAGTTTGCCGCTGTCTTCCCGGGCCGCCTTCCAGATGGACGGCTTGCAGGAGCCCCACGCCCCGTCCGCTTTCAGTCAGTTTTACGATGCCGGCAAATGCAGGTGATCCTTTCTGCTGAAAAATGGGGCCCAGTAGGTTCTCCACAGATCCCCACGACCCCGCAGTTTCCATGCCGATGATTCTGAACACGATAAGGCCCGTTTCAGATCACTTCCGTACCTTATGTTACTCAGCCCATGCTATCTGTGAGCCAGGATGGTATCCGTCACACCAGCAGCGGGACTGAGACCTCGATATGGCTTTTGAAATGGATACACGGTATCATTAGGGTTATTTTTGAAGACGTGTGGTAGCACTGCAGCATTTTCTGCTTGGAGGTTGCCCAGAAGGTCTTCTCACAAGGAGGACTTCCTCACTGACACAATGAAATATCTGAGGATGGTCTTTGGAAGGCATTAGTCCATATGAAGTTAATATACAGCCATGGAAAAAATGAAGAGACTACCAACATTGTTTCTTTCATTTCTCAGTTTATGGCTCTGTGTCTGTGAATTTATTTATATTTATTTATTTATTTATTTATTTTTGCAAACTGCAACCTGGTTCTTCCCTGCTTCTCATTAATGAAGGGCTTCTTCCTTGCTTTATGGGATTTCAGTCCTGCTTCTAGGAGCCTGATATGAACTGTCCAAGCAGTGCACCTCACACTGCACTTAATGTTTCCCATTCCTTTTGAAGGTCACTTGATGTCATTGTCTGATTCATGAGAAACTGTCAGATAAGTTGACGGTCATCTCTGGCATTAGAAAGTCGCTTCTGCCCTTTACCTGGCTGGTTTCTGATCACTGATTCCCAGTGTCTCCTGCTTCACAATATTCTTCTGTCCAGCTGTCTTAGAAATTTTGAATTTTGAAGCAACCTGCCTCTCAGTGTAGCCTCCTGCCAGCAGAACCAGGATTAAACCAGGATTTAAAAATGCAGATTTGTTTAAAAATATAGAGTGGTCTCTTAATTTTTTCCATGGCTATATATTCCTCAGTGGTGGGGGCAGAAGCCAGAAGATCTGTGATCTGGAAAAGTTTGTGTTGCAAACATAAACATGTTGGTCTTTCTGTTATTCACTCTGCTGTGAAAGACCAACCCAGCTGTTAGCTACTGCTCTACCTTTGTATGACTGTGTCTTACATCTTTTTCCTAATCTTTCCAGCTGCTGTGGTGACGTGACCTGGATGGAATGATCAGGGTTCACTTGCACCACTGTGACATTCTCATTGTTTATAATCCTCCAAATACCAAACGAACAGTAAATATGAATGGAGGTGTAGATACTAGCGAGGTGGTCAGGTCTGGTCCAGAGGTACGATTTCAGCTGCTATTTACTGATGAACAAAGACAAGCGTAGACCAGCTGTGAATGATCAGCAGACATTGCTGAGGAAAAGATTAACAGCCATGTGTAAGACAGACCAGATCTGGGCTGTGAATGATGATTTATGGCTGGTCCTGTCCTCTGTGAGGTCTTATCAGGACCTCCTGGAGACATCAATATGGCGTGAAAGACAGAAACACAAAAAAGGAAAATTCTCTCAGGAAGTGCGAGAGCGTCCTACATTCGGGCTTCAGCCGTCGACCTTTCCAATAGCGTGCGCCTGTGAGCCTGTGCAGGACAATTGATTTTGAAAGTAATTCGGTATTTCCACATTGTCTGAGAGGCTACAGAAATTGAATGGAAACGATCCGTCATCCATTGAGAAAGACCATCAGAGGTGTCACCCGCATTGAGGAGCCGGGATTAAATCAACACTGCCAGCCTCCCCACATCTGTCCCCGCAACACGACCGGCCTCCTCTATTAGGAGGACCGCGGCTTTATCTCGCCGATGTCAGATTGAGGTCACCCGCCGGCTGCCAAGGAGAAAGCAGGCAAAATCCGCTAATTTTGTGTTAGCCTGAAGTAAAATTTTGTTGTCACCAATGGACCGAGCTTCGGATGAGTAATTTGAAAGGCTGGGGTGCGATCTGCAAGTTTGTTTTATTAAAGAGGCTGTTTTTGGTAACTTCGCAGCCACTAATGCGATTAATTCGCCTCTCCTATTTTCGAGAGTCTGGCTGACTCTTATGTTTTGACGCTTGTTTATCTTGGCGAATTCCAGCGCTGGAAGGGAAAGACGCGTCCTTATCGAATCCAATTATGCATGCGCCGCTGGGCACGGTGTCACGCAGACGGGCTGCGTGACGCAGCCGCTGCAGAGCCAGATCCTCGTCTGCGGTCAGTGATTCAGCCAGCCATTGCGGGCAGTAGTCTGGGCATGCCCTGCACCTATCAGCAGAGAGCTGAAGGTGAACCTTGGTCACCGAGGACTAAATTGGTGTTAAGGCAGGATGGAGGGTCACCACCCCCACCCAGTTCTCAAACCCACTTCACTCGCTTAGGTTTTGGAGCGGGTGTCTCAGATACCATGACTGCCCACTGCCTGCTGGGCCAACAGCGGGCATGCCAGCGTTGTTGGAACGACAGATTTAGTAACAGTAGCTGCTATGCCTTGACAGCTTGGGAACATCGCCCCCTGGAGGGCTGGGGGAGCAATGCGGCACTGCTCAGTTTGTTCCGCCACAGGCTGTGACTCCAGCTCACTTCTTAAAGGACATTAGAGACGCCGATGCAGCCAGTCTGTTTCTGTGGGTTGATACTTGGCAGACGTCTCATAAGGAGCCTGTTTTTATGATTTTAGCTATAAACAGGCAGGAGGGTGTCGGGCAGCGGCACGTGGCGGGGGGGTCACGCGGCCACCGGCTTTACGCATCTTCGGAGAGCGAGTTGAGGGTTTCTGTGGATTTCCAGCTCTAGTGTCGTTTAAAAGGTAGTATTTAGGACCAGAAAGATAACTTGATTCTTCCCAGTATATAATACAGGCATTTTGCCTGGTGACTTTAAAGGCTAACGTGAGACAGGGTCCCTCAGCTGCTCAGCAGGTCGCCGACAAGCGACGTGACCCTGATATCTCTGCACTTAACTGGGCCCAGCTAATGGTCACTGCGGGCTGTAGTTATATATGCTGTGGGCACCTGCTTGACATCCCTAGGAGATTTGTGTGGACGGCGCGCATTACAGAGCCGCCTTCTCTGCTGTGCGACGTGGTGCCCGGACCCAAAAGCACCTCCGGCCTGCTTCTCTCCTGCTTCGCTGGGGTTTGGTGAGCAGCCAAACAAATGTTTGCTCAGCTTCTGCTTGGATTCTCGCGTCCGGTGGAGGAGGTGTATAAATTCGTGACGGAAGGAGAGCGAGGGTCCGTGTTAAGCACGTACGCGGCAGCTGTGTTCACGATGCGGGCCTTCATCACCGCGGTCCTCCTCGTCGTGCCATGAGAGCCCCACGTGCCGTCAGCAGAGTCTCTGGGCCCCTGCTGTCTTTTCTGATGAGAACGAGTTAGAATAATTCCCATTCCTGTTGGGAATCATTCCCGTTGGGTTTTGCCGACGTGATGCCAGCATGTGTAAGAACCAGTGTGGAAAGCCAGTAAACCAGACAGATCCTGGCAGGCAGAGCCAGCGGCAAGCCCCAGTGCGCCTCACTGCTTTATTCGCACATGCCCATGTGGGGGCGTCACTCTCAGGACGGAACTAATGAGCCGTCCAATGTGGAGGCCCCGTGTTAAAAAGAGGTTTCCTGCTTCCTCAACCAATAAAAATTTGCCAAGTAGGGAGAATATCCAAGGAGCGAGGTGAGAAAGAGGGTGGAGATGAGCAGAGCAGTGACGGATGCACTGGGGTGGAGGCATGGAAGGGATGTGCTCTCTAACTGTGAGGCCTTGATCTGGCATTGATTGAGACTGTCTTGTTTTGCAGTCGGTGCTGGTCCTGCAGTGGGTACACCAGGGTGGAGTTGTGGAAAGGATATGCTCTCTGGCTGTGCAGGCTAGATCTGGCATTGATTGAGACTGTCTTGTTTTGCAGTCGGTGCTGGGCGTGCAGTGCGAGGTTCAGAGGCAGCTGAAGGACTTCGTCAAGTTGGAGCAATTCGGAGCCATCTACGGTATGAGCAGCGCTGGCTGCCCCGCCCCCCAGGGGGCGGTCCTCTTCGCCTCGACAGCTTCCATATTCGGCAAGGGCGTGAAGTTCGCCATCCGTGATGGCCAGGTGGCCACTGACATTATCAGCGTGGCCAGCGAGGATGGCCGTAGGCTGGCTACCATCCTGAACAAAGCCCTGTACCTGCGAGAGCTGCACTTCACCATCGACGGCGTCGACACGCACTATTTCATCAAGCTGGGCCCCGTGGAGGCGGACCTGGCCCTGCTGGGCATGACGTCGGGACGGCGCACGCTGGAGACGGGCGTCAACGCTACCGTGTCGCAGGTCAATGCCGTGGTGGGCGGCCGGACTCGACGAACCACCGACATCCAGCTGCAGCACGGCGCGCTCTGCCTTAACGTGCGCTACGGCAGCAGTCTGGATGAGGAGAAGGCCCGCGTGTTGGAGCTGGCCCGCCAGAGGGCTGTGGCCCAGGCCTGGGCCCAGGAGCGCCAGCGGCTGCAGGACGGCGAGGACAGTTCTCGCCCCTGGGCTGACGCAGAGCGGCAACAGCTGCTCAGTTCCGGCCGGGTGCAGGGATACGACGGCTACCACGTGGTGTCAGTGGAGCAGTACCCGGAGCTGGCAGATAGCATCAGTAACATCCACTTCCTGCGACAGAGCGAGATGGGCCGCAGGTGACATGACCACCCCCCACAGGCCGAGCTTTTGGGACTACTTGCCAAAGACAGCTGCACACGTTCCATTGCCGTTCACGGCCCGGTTCCTTTGACCGTGGTCGAAGTTTGTGCGTTTTGAAGGCTACATGGGCGATCCCGCCGTATCTCGATTCCCCCAGCCTAAGATTCCTTTCTCTCTTTGTCCTCCTGGGGGGGATCACCATTGTTGGGGGAATGTGGCGCCACCTGGAGGTGACCTGTGACTCGCTATTCGCTTTCCCGTACCCAGCCAAATCCCTTCTAAACCGCTGCTTTTTTATTGACGGTGTGACCAGCCGGAGCCTTAGTCTGCACCAGTCAGACGTGGCCCCATCCCCCCCCAACGTCGTCCAAAGCTTTGCTATGTTGCAATTCCACATGATCTTTCAAAATAAAAAAATAAAATAAAAAAAGACAGATGATCTGAACTGTGGCCTCTCTGCTCGCCGCCAGTGTGAAGAGGTTGACCATTAACCAATTTAGATGGCTGTCTTTCACTGGCTGTCATTCACTGGCTGTCTTTAGATTGCCATGTGATTGGGAGAGACCAGAACCTCCAGTCCTGTATCATTCTAAACAAAAGCATCCTGTTTTTCTCCTGAATTAAATGCAGTGTCGGATTTGCAAGGAAAGACTGTAGCTTACACGAGAGATGGTCAGAAGAGATTCCCGTGTTTCTCAAACTCCCTCACAGTCAGTAGAGAGGTTGCGATGATTCCAGCAAGTTCTGTCAGTTTCGTGGGACATGCAGTTCTGTGCGATACATCAGAAGGTATTTTCCCTGAATGTTTTTTTAATTTCGTTATTGAGTTTTTTATATATATACACATATATATAAAGATACAGTATAACAAATGTGACTTCAGAAATGTGAACTCTCGTCTCTTTTATTGCTATCTGTTGTACTTGAATGATTAAAAGGGTGTTTACACACTTAAAGTATGAACATGTTTGGGGAACTTTTTTGTTAACAAATATTTATTTGTAAAAGACATTTTCTCATTTTGCATCCATAAACAACATGATAAAAGGGATTTTGAGCATTATTAACACTTATAAGTGCTTTTATCGCTATAATTTAACGAGTTGTATAATGTGTGGAAACGTTTAGTTTTGTACTGAAATGAGTCCTTCCAGGTTAAGTACCCAGAGTCTGTTGGCGCTTTTCCACTGTAATACAGGAACCGACCAGTAGTTACAGTGCGGTTCCAGCTCGCTTCGGATTCCACTGCAGAAGGGTCAGTTCAGTAAAGGCGTGGCCGGGTTTGGAGAACGACAGTGACGTAAAACTGAAGAGATGCTCATTAGCTGTTCACACTGTGTACATCATGATTTACTATGTGCAATTGTTATTATTTTCTTTTTACTACATGCTAATTTCTGCCAGCATGTCTGTGAGAATCGCCTTGTTTTGTAAGTGTCAAGCGCTAGCGCTATTAGCATTCGCTTGTGTAAATTTTCGTTACGTATCCATTGCGTTCAGCTTTTCTGTAGTATTTTTTGAAGTAGGAAGTTGTAAATGTTCAAGGTTTGAGTTTTCGGGAATACATCGCAATGTGCGACATTACTAATAATGAATAATCTGTATAATATACCCTCTTTTCCTTCAGATAATCCATGAATATCGATGCAGATCACTGGTATCTCCGTGCATTTCGACCAATATGGTGATGTAACAGGCTGGCTTTGGTCATGCTTTCGGCCCTCCTAATAAGCAGGGCCATTTCAGCCAGGTTACGGCTTGGGTACGCGCTGGGCACGGCTTGCGTACTTTGCAACGGAAAGCTGCCAGGTCGCAGCACTGGGTGGGTACGGCTTGGTTCTTGGTGGCAGTGGAAAAGCGCTTTTTTAAATTGGAGAATGTGCTGTTGTATTTAAATTCTCCCCGTGTTTACACTGTAAAGGTTGTAATTCTTCCATTTCCGTGCTGATGCTCAAAGAGTCTTTCTGTGAACGTGACGTGGGACTTTGTTATGGATGATCTGCAGGGATCTTTGTCACGTTTTATCCAACTCATCAGATGATGGGCTTCTCATGAGAAAACAGCACATCACTACCGCATCTTCACAGACATCGGATCAGAGTTTCTGAGTGCTCGTGTGCAGAGCAGGCCTGGGAATCTCCCTTCATAGGCCTCCCTGGTGGGGCTCCCTGGGGGAGGGGGGAGGGGGGAGGGGATGTCAGCATATGGGAGCTATCATCCTGGAAAATGGGGCCCTGCAGTGCCCCTTGTGGCCACAGCTGGGATAACATGCCCCACCCTACATTGGACAGATTTGCCTTCCTGTAACGTAGTCGATGAGCAGACTGCCCCCCACTGACCCCGGGCTGGGGGGGTGGAGGTGTTCCGGATTTACAAACGGGACAGTCAGTCAGCCTCATGTAGCTTCCTCTGAAACCTTTTTATTTTATTACTATGATTTTACTTTTGGATTCATTTGAATTCTTTTCATTTAATTTCTGTTGTATTACTGTTGCCTTTTATGGATGAAAGCTCAGTGAGATCG
>JAODJU010000036.1:5912597-5934337 GCA_026776725.1 Gnathonemus echidnorhynchus | reverse complement strand
CAGTGCCCCCTTTTTTCCCCCCCCCCCCCCCCCATGGGTATGGAGGGTGAATTCCCTACCCCTGTCTCGTCAGTTGGCGTCAGTTGGGTCGGAGGGGGGATAGAAACTCTTTATTTATACAGATTCCTGGAAAAGAAAGCGTTCCTCCTGCCAACGTAAACATACACAAGTATGGCCTCTCCATGGCTGGGCAGGGCACTGAGGAGTGACGGGTTCTGTTTGATAAAACTGTCCTGTGTGTTTTGGAAGTTAAAAATCATATATTACAGATGGCAGTGAAGGCGTCAGTTCAGAACTTCAGAAAACAAGCGCTAAATCCTCCGTGACTTCATTTCATTCTTCCCCCAGTGTCTTTGAATGTAAAAATTAGTGTTGCAACCCCCCTCCCCCAAACCCTCTCACCTCAGACACTGTGATTAGGAAGCTCATCGGAGAAGATGCAAAAGGGCGGGGCCATCAAGGTCACATAAGCCACACCCCTTGGCCTGGTCAGCCATGTCTGTCTCAGTCCACTTCGGACTACAGTAACTGGAAATAGTAACCGGTCCAGTTCTATTCCTCTTCGGCGCCATGTCCCGTCGCATCTGGACCCATCCCGTGTGTGGTGAAGCAGCGCTTCAGGTTCCTGCTCACGCCAGCGATGGCCGCAACCTGCCCCCGGCTCTCAGTGGCGTGTCTGGAGGGGTCATGCGTAAGGCCTGACCCACCCCCTCATCGCAGTCACGCCTCCTCAAAGCTGGCGAGCAGCCAGGGTGCGTGCTGCGAGCGGCATACGGGGAGGGGGGTGTCCGTCTGGCTCGCTTCGCCACCTGCAGATCGCCCCCCCGCCGGCTCCTAACGCATCTCCTCGCGCGCGGCTCACGCCCCGCCTGGCAATGCTCTGGCAGTCTCAGAACCTCCCGGATCTTTCCAGAAATCCCCGTCGGACGCGGTCTGGCGCGCGCAGTCTACCCAGGGCTCTGCTCCATATCGAGCGTGTGCCGCAGGATCCTCCAATCAGAGTTACAGAAAGTAATAAAGCTGTGAACGACTGACCAGCCTGTAGAGTCTTGGTCCGAAGTTAAATTGCTGTCCCCCCCCCCAATTCACAGGCAGGTTAACCTTTTCCACAGGGTGGGGGGTCTCTGGGCCGGGCTCAGCTCGGCCTGCCGTATGGGAGCCTAGCTTGGGGTGGCCTACCAGAACAAACTAAAAACCCCGTCAGATGTCCCCCCCGCCCTCCCACGCCCCGACACGCTGTGTAGCACAGACCTTGCTGTATGGTCCCCGTTGCTAATTATTAGAGTGTAAATCTGTCTGCACCCCCCACCCGCCAAAGGCCCCTCCCATAATCCACCCAGCATTGGTGCGACCTGGCACCATGGACCCCGGGGGCCGCGTACACGTGAGGTCAGCCAAAGGCCGTCGCCGTGAGAGCTCACCGTGACCCCGCCCCCACCGAGCATCCTTCACAGTCATTGATTCCCGTCGTGATGGCGCGATGCGGCAGAGCTCTCCGGGCCGGGTCACCGGTGCCGCGGCGCTGTCTGACTGGGCAGCCCGGCACTGCGAGCTCCACCCCCTCCCCATGTCGCCATGGCAGCGGCAAGAGATGGGGGCAATGTGCTTTCCATCAGCGATCTCCTGACAGCAGCGGGGAATGAGAGCCCCTTCTCCAGGCCTCTCGATGGCGCACACGCACACACACGCACACACACACACACGCACACACACACACACGCGCACACACACACACACACACACACACACACGCACACACACACACGCACACACACACACACACGCACACACACACACACACATGCACACAGACAGACACACACTCTTTTTACTGCTCGGAAAATGGCGTTGTGTTGGTTTCTTTACTTTGACTCGAAGCATCTCCCTCCCATGCCACAGAGGGTTTGGGGGTGAACTTTCCCTAACTGGCAGGCCCGAAAGTCTGTGGGCTCCGTTTCAGCCATGAGCAGAGCGCCCCCTGTCTGAAGCTGCCCACAGCCCTCACTTTTACCGCCAAGCGCCGATGATTCAGCCATTTCGCAAAGTTGTCTCTCCAAGCGAAACCTCAGTGTTTTTATTGACCAGGAGCCTCGGGGGGGGGGGGGGGGGAAGGGGGCTGCGGCGTGTGTCGCCGCCCCCCTGGCCAGCCCCTGCTGTCGCAGGACGCTTTGAGGGTGCAGCTGACTGCGTTCACCTCCCTGCGTGACGCGGGGTGTCTACACAGCGTGTGCCGTTTGTTCTGTCCAGCTGGCCGCTATAACAGTGAGGGATTGATACAGATTCCCCCAGCAGACCGCTTTGTGTCTCTGGAGTGAGGGTGGGGAGGGGGGGGTCACAAAGCCTCGTTGTGGGGGGAGCCCGATTCCCGTATGTTGCACCCCCTGCATCCAATAATTGACTCTGTGACTGTTCATAATTCCCCTAGCATTGAGAGAGAAGCTATGATGGGATGGACACTGCGATCTGATGACATGGATGCAGGTTTCTGTGTGAAAGAGAGAGAGTCAGATCCTGACCCGTGTGCTTTTCCACTAGTCCTGGACTAGTCTGGTTTTTCAGACGCCACGATCGATCGTACATAACCAGCTGTGGGGTCACGTGATTATCTGTTTCGAATGTGCGCCTCGCAGCTTTTAGGCTAATGAAGGGGGGGCCCATATCCCGCCGGGAAGACCGAGCAGAGTGCTTCACCGTGGCCAGATTGATCATTTATTCCATTAGTGTCTGTGATGTGACATGATAGCCCTCCCCCCCAAATGCAGGATCGCTGCAGTCTGTGCAGTAATGAACCCCCCCCCACACACACAAACACACACACACGCACCCACTGTCTCCCTGGCCGCGTGACCGTGCCTATTCCGGGGACAGGCGAGTGGAGAGGATCGGATCAGTTTCAACAGGGCCGTTCCCACTGCTCCTCTCGGGAAGGGGGGGGGGGGGGGGGGCGCTCATTCTCGCTCTGGATCGATACGTCGGAGTCTGTCAGTGCCGGCTGAAGCTTGCTCAGAGAGATGGGAGCTTTTATGGCCTTTTTGGGCCACAGCGGACCACTGCCCTCACATAACACTACGATAATCCAGGCTCACCCCAAGCTCCCCCCCCCCCGCTTATGGGGCCAGGAAGTCCTAGTTCATGGTGCCCCCGGCGTGCTTGTAACCCAGTTTGTCTGGGGCTGCACCCCCACGCTGCCGAGACGACGTCCTGTCGACATGCCACAGTTATCACGTTAACGCTTTGCGTGCCCGGGTTCAGCGTCCGTGCTCAGCAACAAAAGTGTGTGTGTATGTGTGTGAGGTTGCCGGGGCAACGGGCCTCACTCAGACCAGCTGAAGATGGGGTGAGGCCCTGCCTGTTTCCCCAGAGAGATGCAAGGCTGTAGAAATAGGCTGGGTTAATGCAGTACGCCCGCTCTGGGCGGGGCGGTAATGTAATCATTAGCATGACGAGATCACAGTGGAAAGCACCCTGGGGGGGGCTGGACTGAGTCCTGTTCTATTTCCAGTCATCAGCTCCTACATCTTTGTTTACGCCGCCGATCTGGAGAGCAGAGCTCACGTGACGTGCCAGGTTGCCCCTGGCTGGAAAGTGGGCGGAGCCATTGTTTATCTGCTGCTGTGGCCCCGCCCCCCTCCGGGGGCACTCCCCCCGTGGTGCGCATGGCACGGCACGCTGATTGAGTTACGAGGGCATGCAGAGAGGCATTAAATGAAAGGCTGCAGTGTTCCTCCTGCAGGACCTGATTTAATTTCCCCCGCCTTTGACTCCATCGATCCGGTCGGAAGAGGACGGTCCGCAGGCCCAGGAAATCCACACAGCAGCATGGTGTCTCTGTGGCTTGGGAGCGTAGTTAGAGCGCCCTCCTCTGGTGGGGACTGAGTGACTTTGCGCCTCCCTCTTCTGTGAGGATCTATGAGTAGGTTTCCCAAAGCCCAGGAGCGTGTACTTTTTGCTGAGGTGTGAGTGAATGTCAATGAATGCTGGTCTGCTTTCACACTCCTGGTGTGCCCTACTGCTTCTGATTTGGCTTGTTCTGATTGGATACCTGGAAATGGTGCGATTCATATTCCTGGGTGTCTGTTATTATCGTAAGTGCCCTTCTCACCCCCCCCCTCCCCCCCTCTCTCGATGGAAGCAGACGGCGGCAGGACCGTGGCCGGTGCCTCCCATACACCGCGTTCGCTGGCCTCCGAGCTGGGCGCCCCGTTCAGCTCTCTGATTGGTGACCGCAAGTCCACCTTGCCTGCCCACTCCAGCCAGCCTGTCCTGTTCACCTTCGACGTCCCCGCGCTGCACGTCCCGGGCCCCCTGTCCAACAGCGTCCCCCAGGACTACCTGTTCCTGCACCAGTGCATGAGCAGGAAGTCTGAGAGTGCTCGGTAGGTGTTGACTGCCCCTGGCGGTCTCGACCGTATTAACCTTAGTATTTGCTCAGCAGGAGAGTGCAGAGTGGACTGTTTCCTGGAATGGTGATGACAGCGGACGTGCTTGTTGTTTTCTGCTTGTGAGTTAAAACTGAAACTGAAAAAAAAAAAAACAAACGTATGAGCTTCGTGCATGAAGGGATGCCCTTCACGTGACTGCCCCGGCTGGTTTTCGTGTTTGGGTTCCTGGCCAGGGGCATGTAGTGTAATGTGTTGCTGGCCAGAGGGCATCTGAAAGGTGTGAGGCTTAGCGCCAGTGTGGCCGGTACCATTTGTGATTAACATCGTGAACATGACTACCCCTAGTGGCGGCGGGTTGAACTGCATATGTCTATTAGACGACTACGAGGGTTTTCTGGGAATGGATGTGTGGGTACTGTGTGTGGGATTTGGCTGCGCTCTCTGTGAGTGGCCCCTGGCGTTGGCTCCTGCGCCTGACAGCTGTCTGTCTTCCCTGCAGGAGTGCCAGCTTCTCCCAGGTCACCCGGGGCAGCCTCCTATCGGGTAGTGACTCCCCGTCGCAGAGAGTCTCTCGCGGTTTCCCCCACTGCCTGAACGGCACCGGCGCCCAGACTCACGGCTTCTACAGCCTGCCTAAACCGGGCCGCCACCCCAGCCGAGCCTCGGCGACGCAGCCCGAGAGCCCGCGGGACTCCTGCTCCGACGTGGCCAAAGGCCCCAGCTGGGACTGGGGGGGCTCGGAGGTGTACACCTTTAAGACCCCCAACAACGCGCTGGCCGCATCTCTCTGTGCTGACGGGGACCCACCCCCTGATAACCGACACCCTCCCACCCCTCCCAGCTCCTTCTACCAGACCCCCCGCACCTTCGACAAGAATCACAACGCTGTGTCGGTCTCTGACGGCCCGGCCGCCCCCCCTCCCCGGCCCCCCAAGCCCGGCCAGCGGGCCGAACAGTGCCGGGCCGGCTCAGGAGCTCCCGCCGTTGAGGCTACGTCCGTCGGCCCTCGTCGAAACACACTTCCTGCCGTGGAGAACATCAGGCTTCACAGAGGTACTGGCTGGGGACAGACGGGTCACCGACGGATTGGCTCGATGCTGCACGGTCACTCCTGCTTTGCATGCCCCCCCCCAGTCAGCTGAGAGTGGCCCCAATGGCGCTCCTGTCTCCCAGCATCGTTCCCGGTATATTACGGGTGCAGCTGCGTTCCTCCTTCACCTCTACGACTCTCCCCCCTCTCAGGCTCCTCCTTCGAGAACAGCGAGCACCCGCAGCGGCAGATCTACTTCGCCAGTGCCGGTCAGTCGGCCGAGTCCGTCAACGAGATCCTCTGCCCGTACCTGGTAAGTGTGTCCGTCGGCCAACGCCGACCAGCGCCGACCAGCGGGGGGCCTTGCCTTGCGGAAGGGGTGCTGCTTACAGTTCTGCCTCAGCTCTCACTGGATCGACCTCCAGCACAACATATATAGATAAAAAGCCAGAGCAGATGTTGTAAAAGTAAACAACGATGGAGTGTTTAGAATGGGTCCCACCAAAGCGAGCAGCTCCCCCTGCCTGTGAGGCGTGGAGTTACTCACTGATGTGCTCCCCCAGCAGCGGCCAGGGGTGCCCCTCAAGCGCTCAGACAGCAGTGATTCAGATGATAACTACGTGCCCATGAACCCGGGTTCGGGGGCGTCGCCCTCCTTCGGCGCCCTACCTGACAGCCCGCAGAACGTCTACATCCCCATGAGTCCCGGGCCGCACCACTTCGACTTCCCGAGCTTTTCCGCCACGCTGCCGGCACGGAAGGGCAGCTCGGCCTCACTGTGCCAGCGGCCGGGCCGCCTGAGCGACGTGACCCCGCCCCCCATCAACCGCAACCTCAAGCCTGACAGGAGAGGTACGGCCCGCCGCCCCCCAACATACCCGTCCGCGAATTTTCATTTTAGCTGGTTTGGGAAAACCCATTTATATTCATGGAAGAAGCTATCTGATTGGCCAGTGTACATGCTTCCATCAACATTTGCTACCTGTTTTTTCAGTGGTTCGAGAAACTCGGTATTCATGAGAAATGCTACCTGATTGGCCAATGAACTCTGTCTAAGGCATTCACTGGCCAATCAGGTTAGCGCCTCTCTCAAGAAAATAAATGAGTTTTCCCATACCGCCCTGTAAAATGAGAATTTGTACATCTGACCTCCCCGCTCTGTTTAGCACGCCCCGTCCCGCTCGATCTGCGCAGCAGCAGCATAATCGACGAGCTGCCCTTTAAGAGCCCCGTCACCCTGTCCTGGACCCGGCCTGTGTGAGTGAGTCGCCGTGCCTCCTCAGCCAGCGCATGTTTCTGCCGCAGCTTACCATGCGCCCCCTCCCTCTCAGGCCCGTCGCCAGCACGGTGTGCCGGCCCTCATCCACCCAGAGCGTCACCAGCACCGACTCCGCGGACAGCGAGGAGAACTATGTGGCGATGGTGAGCCCGCCATGCCAGCTGTACGGGGGCGAGTGTCACTGGCTGTCGCTCGTCTGATCCCGGCTGTCCCTCTGTCAGCAGAACCCGACGTCTGCGTCCCCGGCGGCCAGTGGCACCGGCAGTCCAGCCCCCAGGAAGAGCGGCACCGTGGACTACCTGGCTCTGGACTTCCAGGCCGGCTCCCCGAACCCACACAGGAAGGTAGTGTCTGGAAGTCTCACTGCCGTTTTCTGTCGCTGTCGTGAACCCTGACTGGCTACACTGTTGGAGAGTGGAATGTATTCTGATTCGTTAATGTATTGAATGAATTTTGATTGGCTGCTGTATTGCAGAGTGGAATGAATTCTGATTGACTGGGACAGTGTGTGGCTCAGCAGGTTGGAATCTTTGATCAGAAGGTTGCCAATTCAAATCCCAATGTCATGAGTGACTTCACCAGTGGGCCCCTGAGCGAGGCCCTTAAGCCCCAATTGCTCCAGGGACTGTCAATTGCAGTGTTGGGCATTTCAGGTCCAGAAGCTACAAATCCAGACCAAGATTTTGTTGCTACCAACCAGTTGAGCATAAAGAGTCACAGTCACAGAGTACTCAACTGGTTGGTTGAAACAAAATCTTGGTCTGGATTTGTAGCTTCTGGACCTGAAATGCCCAACACTGGTCAATTGTACATATTGCACATTGCGCATGTAAATGTATTGAATGAATTCTGATATATTGAACGAATTCAGACTCTTGTGTTGAAGATTGAATTCTGATTGCTTGATGTCTGGGTCAAACCATGTCATCCTCCCGGTCTGCCAGCCGTCCACATCCTCCGTGTCCCTGGACGAGAAGGTGGACTACGTACAGGTGGACAAAGAGAAGACTCAGGCCCTCCAGAACACCATGCAGGAGTGGACGGATGTCCGGCAGTCCACCGAGCCCTCGAAGGGCCTAAAGTCCTGACAGGGGCTGCCTGTGATGGCGTGAAGCGCCGCTGGCCCGTGCTCATGCTCCCTGTCGGCGAACTCGTAGGACTGAGACTGCCAGTGGCTCCCGGCCGCATGCCCCTCGCACCGAGGCTGAACCAGAAGGCCGCTCTGATCCCACGGCTCCCAGTGAGCTTCACCTGCCTTATGCAAATTATATAGGACTGTAATCCGAGGTCCCAGTCAGCCTGGGTGTGAAGGGCCGTACACCCTGCTAATGTTTATGTATGTATATCGCTTTAACGGCGCTTAGGTAATTAGACTACAAAGCGTCTTTTACCCATCTTCTTCCTTACTCTGGGTTCAGCCTCTCAGTGCACCAATGTTCAGTGACTCCACAACTTGTTTACTGAGTAATCCGTTTCGCTTCAATATACTGTCCAGAGTGAGGTTCCCACTTGTCCATGTCCGGTTGGAAAACTCAACGTATGGGTTTCTGGAAGTCCATGCAATCATTTCTGATTCATTCACTGTAAACCCCCCCCCACCCCTCCCCATTCACGTGGCACGCAGGTACTAAGATTTCTGGGGAGATGGTCTCTCCGAGCAACAGCATGGGAAAATACAGGGATATTCCTAAACACACACACACACACACACTGAAAGCGTGAACTGAGATCACTTCATCCCCTGCAGGACAGTTTCCATCACCTAGCTGGGGCTGTTCCAGTCCTGCCAGCCGCTGAAGTTTCCCGTCACACGCCGTTCTGTCGGAGCAGCCTCATTAAGATGTGTTCGCTCTAGTTACAAGGGTCACTCCGCTGATAATTGTGATCTAAGTGCTGTTTTGGCGTGAAAGGCGGTGACCGTTGTTAACACGGCCGCCCCGGCTCTGCCCTGCAGTGCCCCACCAATGCCCGGAGCTGCTGCATTTTCCAGATGCGGCTAGCTGAGCCGTGTTTATCTCTTACACACCCATGGAAGGGCGGCGAAAACGCTGCGGACGCAGAACGCCGAGCCTCTCGATGTGGCGGCCGAACCCAGCGGCCTGTGCTGCGAATATAATACCCCAATACCTGATACCCATCCACCGCCCACATAACCGAGCATGGCATTTGTTTACTGATGGGTATATCAGCAAGGTGACGCCACTAGTGCATCAGGATTAATTACAGGCCTTCTATTCTACCCTTGCCCCCCCCCCAATTCATCACACTTATGGAGCCATAAAAATGATCCCTGATAAATATGGAGGCATTCTGGACTGACTGACAGCCTGTCTTTCACTGGGCTGTGTTTATGCCATATTTCTGGCTTCTTAATCGAGTCTGCCGGTCTGTGGAGGAGATTCCTAAAATGTCGATGAAGCTAGAAGCGGTTCACGTTGACCCTACCTTAACTAGTGCAGGTTACCGAGTTTGGTAAACATGTTGAGTGACAGGATTTATTAGAGGTCTGGCTTGCTAATGAATGCAGGAGCTCGTAGGGTCTCGTACGCACGATATCCAAAATAAAAGGGGAGTTCGCAAATGACCTTCATCTCCCAGGGGTTCAGTCAGGCCTGCCGCCCGCCTTTCTCCATGCACCAGCGGGTCATTTTGTGGAACCGGTCCAAGCTGCAGATTGTGACGAGCACGATGCTGGCAAGCTAATTCCTCAGCAGATGTGAAGTGTGCCGTTGTCAGCCGGGTGGATCTGCCGGGGCGCGCGGATGCCGAGCAGACGGGCCGCTCGCGACCGACCAGCGCAGTCTGCCCGGGAGGTTTCCGTACGTCTGCCCTGACGGAGAGAGGTCGGGACAAAGCGGCTCCCTCGAGGTGGGCATCCGAGCTGCAGACCACGTGGCGCATCGGCGAAATGCGCCAAATTTTTCCCGACAGGTGATGTTTGCTGAGCTCGCTAACAAGGGGCAGTTGTGTAGGAAGTGGCATGTAAACAAAGCCCTGCTGTTACCCTGGTGACAATGCCATGCCAATGCCACACCGAATGACACTGCAGAAACAGGCCTGTCCTGCCCTCTCTTCTCAAAGGGATTCATTTTCACTTCCGCTACCATCCATCCATCTTCTAACCGCTTATCTCGGTCAGGATCGAGCCTGTCCTGTACTTCTATCCAGAAAAATAGCCAGCCATGTAACACTTCATATTAATCCACAGTAACACTGCATTAGTCCAGGTCGGGGTGCCATGTTTTAGCTAAGTGGTTATACGTTTAACCTTAAGATAAATCGAAGTGACGAGCGTGCTCTTTCCTTCGTTTCCATGTGTTCTGCACTGATATTTATCCAAATCAGGTTTTAGTGTGACGTGTATGATGTACTACTAATAACATGCGGTTATAATAATATACTGTTACCTTTTGTAATTTAATTACAGGGTGTGAAACCAGACGTTTAATTTATGGTATGTTACTTTTTTTAATCTGTATATGGAGTAGGTCTGTGTAAAGTTGTAGTCTCAGACTGGTGTGTGTCAGGATGAATGAAATGTGTAGTATGTTTACTTTTGTCATTCATGGAGAGAAGCCATTTTCTTATTTGATGCCTTATTACTCTGCAGTGTCTTGGTGGTTTCTTGGGTTGGGATTCGTCTCGCTGTGGTGTGTCTACCACGCCAGTTTGCTAATCGCTGGCTGCCCTGGATGAACAGTGCTCCCTGTCTTCCTGATCTGGTTGCTAATGTGCTTCACTTGGGTCCCATAGTTCCCGAGCCAATGGGTCGCTCATGAGGGAGGGCTGACGTAATCCAGTTGAACTGGGTTCTGGTTTTAATAATTGAAATATGATGTTCCGTGTCTTTTCTGTGGAGGGGAAATGCAGAGACCTCTTTTTTTCTCCCCCAAAGAAAATGTGTATGTGAAGAATACAAAATATAGCAGTGTGGTGTGTGCCGTCACTGTGCCCGGGGACGCCCTCCGTGGCCCGGTACTGTGCCCGGGGACGCCCTCCGTGGCCCGGTACTGTGCCCGGGGACGCCCTCCGTGGCCCGGTACTGTGCCCGGGGACGCCCTCAGTGGCCCGGTACTGTGCCCGGGGACGCCCTCCGTGGCCCGGTACTGTGTTTTACTAGGCTGTCATTTCCAGTGGCGTGTGACTTGTTTGTTACTGTTTTGCAGCATTCCTATCCTCTTGTGAAAAGCTAGTGATTCATTTATGCATTTCTGTATGTTGTCATTATTAAAATGGGAGTGAAGAGCACTGACGAGGTCAGGTCTGCTAACGTCGGTCAATGTGCTGTGTCTTGGTTTGTGGTGCGTTTGCAGACGGGGATGTCTGGGCTAATAGCGAGACTCCTTATCCTGTACTATCTGAGGAAATAAACGATGCACTATACAGATTTCCGGAGTCCAGAGCTGCTGTTGGTTATGCTGGGTGAAGTGGGTGTGATCTCTCTCTCTCTCTGTCTCTCTCTCTCTGTCTGTCTCTCTCTCTCTCTGTCTCTCTCTGTCTCACTCACTCACACTCTTTCTCTCATACACACTCCTCTCTCTCTCTTTCTGATGAGGGTGTGGCTTGAGTGATTGTTGCCTGGAAGGGTATTAATTCCACTTCCTTCTTCCAATATGGATGAAAATCGGAGAGGAGAGCTGGACTGGGCAAATCACACACCATTGCTGAAATTCGACACCATATTTTTTTGTCCAGATAAAAATGGTGCCCTAGTGCATATCTATGTATCATGCTTTTGTGACAGTTTGTAAGTGACATGGTAGTAAAGACACGGCCAAACATGCAATTCGGCATGCTTGTATGGACGACTTTTGATGTTCAGAATTGGTCTTCAGGTACATTTACCAGGTCCTCTCTATCATTTGTATATGTCTCCATTTAGTGCAGGGGTGGCCAATCTTATCCAGAAAGGGCAGCTGTGTGTGCAGGTTTTTGCTGCAGTTCCCTAATTAAATTACTAATTAAAGGACTGATTGGCTGAAGAGTTCTCACACCTGGGTTTGAACAGCTGACCTACAGGTTATCCCAAAAACCTGCATACACACTGACCCTTGGTGAATAAGATTGCCCACCCCTGAACTACTGAATACTCACTGGCCGTTAAAAATCATCTGCGCAGTTTAACTGCTGTAGTTCTCTCACTACTAGTGTTGCATAGCTATGGATTTTCATGTTGTAATGCAGTGACTTGAATGACAGTCCTGCTGCAGCACAGGTTGAGTTACTACTAACACATTTCTACTAGGTTTGCAGTTTCACATAAAACACAGGTAACTAACTAATGGGTCCGAGCAAAACAGGCTTTTTAAGTTTACGGCCGGCTTTAGCTCAAGCAGCCCAACTCCGCCGGTCCTGACACTGCCAGTGGCGTCGTGGGCTCCATCACTGCATCCTCCTCTAGCTGGTGCCTCGTGACACTGTACAGTAAGTACCAGACAATCCCAATGAACATGGCGGACTGTACTTTATTATTATTATCATTATTATATAAGAAAGAGTATCTTAATTTTGACCAAAATGGGTTAAGTATGTGATAAGCTGTCAGTAGGAGCTTGCTCAGCCCGCCTCCCACTCACATACTGGTTGGTTTCCAACAGGCGGATTCAGGCATGGTGGAAATCTCTTGGCCAAAGTGGGTCCTTTTTAGGTGTTTTGGTGGTTACTGGGGAGACAGTGATGTTGTACCTCAAAGGCGTGGCTGCAGCTGCAGAAGCTGAGCCTGGGGCTCTGTTTGTCCTTTGTAAAGAGTGATTGTTTTTACTTTTTTAACTTTTGTGTTTACACGATCTCTGCTGCTTTTGGTTCCATCCCATACTGGGCATATGCAGGTTGAACAGAGTGCAGGACATGCCCCAGGATACTCCCGTGTTCTGGACGTTTCTGGACCGTGACGAATGTGCTCGCTGTGTGAAGTCTACGTTCGATTCAGACTTTTTAATGTACTGAAGAAGGCGGTGTTTCTCACTCCTATTTCAGTTTTTAAAGCACGTCAGCATACAAATACATTAAGCCTCGTATTTTAATCCTTAAGAGGGGGTTATAAACGAGCCTGATAGTGATATACAGCTCCTGCCGGCATTCGCATAACTGTAATTTGACTAATTGGACGAGCTGGACAAACTCGAGTCGCAATATCCCTTATCACCCTGGTTCTGGAGTAGATGGGACTTTCCGACTCCAGGGCTGCGGTGTGATTCATGCCAACGGAAGAACGCTGTCGCCCCCTACTGGCCGCCAGGGAATTTTCCAGTCTTGGGATGACAGCAAAGTCTATTCACCGTAAAACAAAACAATACAGGATTTTTAACATTTGCCAAAAAGTATGAACTTTTACATTGAGTCATATATCTGAGCTCCAGATGTTAAATGTTGTCCAAATGTTGCAATATCCAGCTAAACTGTCTTTCCCTTAAGGGTGATCTGTCGAATGCACTAGTGACTGAAGCCAAAATAAACTCAAAAACTTTGCAAAAGAAGGAATGCACTGAAAAGTTTTACATGCTGAATATTTTCCTGTGATTTTGTCAGTTTAAAGGCATTCAAATCTCTATTACTTAGCAGTTAGACTGATTTAAAGTGTTTTAACGTTTTAATGTTATAAGGATTTAATTTCCTTAATGTCCCTTAATGCATTCTATTGCACTACGTTTGGTGTTTTACCTTCCACTTTTCTATTAGCTTCACGCATTTCCCCGTGCGAAGGATATTGTTCTTTCCGTACAGAATGTGACCTGTAAATGACCGTAAATTAAACAGTAACCCAAACCCAGCTGAGCTATTTCAGTTTTGTTTATGTACTGCATTTGAGCCTTTGATCACTTCTTTTCTTTTCTTTCTTTCTACTGTAATGAATTGCCACTCATCCATATCAGGTGCCATATGGGGTGACTAAAATTCCTATTTTTTTATTTTTGTTTTTACTGTATTTGTCTTGCCCTGTCTTGTCTTTTACTGCACCATTATTCTGTCCTTCATTTGCACCGTTGCTGGTCTTCTTGTCCCTCATATCCACCTGTCCTGGACCCTGCAGCTGTAGCACAACAATTTCGCTGCGTTCCTCGGAACATGTGACAGTAAAACTTGAAACTTGAGCTTTTTACGTTTGTTTTCTACAGAAACACTTCTATGCTGCTAAACACTATGCAATAAACTATTTGTAGCCGTAAGTCCCCCCCCCCCCCGCTTTTTACGCTAAGCAGGCGTAAAGCACTGTAGCCCCGCATCGGGGCGCGGACTCCCGGTGAGGCGCAAGGCGGCGCCCTGCTCGCAATCTGGCCGCCTTTTCCTTTCCGTTTCCACGAGTTAAGTTTAGAAATGAAAGTCCGCTCCGCTTTCCCTGCACTGTGCCCTATTATTCGGAGCGCAGAAAGAGCAGCAACAGCAGCACGGACTCGGCTCCTGCGCCTCGCCATGCTCCGGACGGCCGGGGACTGCATGGGGCCGACACGGTCACAGCCCGGCGCTGCTCTCATCCAGCCGGCTTCTGTGTGACTATGGGCGAGTGGTAGGGAGTTTGGGGGGGTATCCAAAGAGCAGAGGGATTCCGGCTACCCTTATGGGATCTATGCTCATACAGATTGATTTTTTTCCCTTCACTGCAAAATGCTACCTATAATAACGCAACTTAATTCCTTTATTTTATTCATGAATTTCGATTCATTAATTTAGATTTGTTCGGTTACGCTTTAACGCTTTGTCTGTTGCTGGTTTAGTAAATCTAGTTAATGTAAACCTGGTTGCGTATCTTTTTAGCTCAGACCTTTTTCCACATATATTTTTTTAATCGGAGTAATTTTCCATCCATCTTCTATCCGGGTGGCGGAGAGAGGTTGTTGTATTTTTAATTATCTCTTGATCAGAGCCGATTTGGTTCCCATGCGAGTTACTGGACATTATGTTTCGTTATTCAGGTTACTTTCGTTCTGTCATAATAAGGACCGCTCATACATCGGCATTATTTAAGGCAGAGGCTGCCGCTTTAAGGCGCATTCAGTATTTTCACCGCGCACCGTAGTAGAGCTGTGCCCACCGGCAGCATGGGTGATGCCGCCCCTCCGCAGCCCTCGTCCAGCGCCTTCGTCCCGCGGCTGCACGGCGCCATCGTGGAGCGCCTCCGCGCCCGGATCGCCCTGTGCCGGAGGCACCACTCCAGCTGCGAGAGCCGCTACCAGCGTGGCCAGGCTGAGAACTCGGACCGGGAGCACGAAAGCACGCTGCACCTCCTGAGCATCGTGCAGCAGGGCTCGGGGAGCCGCAAGGTGAAGGGGAGCCGCGCATCAGCCCAGCAGCAGGCGGAGAGCAGCGGCAGGCTGAACGGGGAGCAGAAACCGCAAAGCGGCGCAGGCGCGGAGCCCCGGAGCAGCACGCGGATCGCCGTGAGTGGCCCTTCATATGCATGCAGGCTGCCAAAGTGCCTTATGTCAGTGCGGTGGTCACTACTATGCTTTGGATAGAGAACTTTTAAACAGAACGAGTGACCCTCCATCTACACAGCTGTGAGTTTACCTGAGTTGTAAAATCCACTGCCCCCCTCCCTCAAAAGAGAAAATGTAATTTCTAATAGCCACATCTTCATAGGTAATACAGGTTTTGGCAAAGCGCTGCTTACTTGACATTAACTTCAAAACTCCGTGCTGCGCGCTGGTGCTGCATCTGCAGCTGGTGAGAGGGTGTCGCCTGTTATACCTTTGAGCCCGAATTTGTTTGGCAGCTAAGCAGACGGTTCTTAAACAGAATCTGTAAATGCAGGTCTTCACAGCCTTAGGAATATTATTTCGCTGTTTGCCAAAGGCAGTCTTAAGGCATCCTATCGAAAGGGAATAATATTCAAATTCAATTCAAATGTTAAAATCTGTTTAATCAAAACGAGAGTTCAGGATTCTTTTAATTAACCCGGGTCCTGGGGGGTGGGGGCATCCCGACTGGCACCCAGGGTGCCATTTGCTCTTCAAAAGCCAGCCCCCTCTGTCACTTCTTTAGGCTGAGCAGTGTCATACGCGACGTCCCTGTGAAGACCCACACTGTTCTGTCTGGCCTAGGAGGGAGGTGGGACTAAGCCTGGCACCATAAAGCCTGGGGTACCGCCCAGCGAGGGTCACCTGCAGGTACTATTATGGGCTGGAATGTGCAGATGCCCACCTTAAGCAGCCCACGAATGGTGTTGCCATGAAGCTCTGAACATCTCCTATCCTGGGAGATAGAGTTAACCAAAATGGGTTCAGAATATGTCATTCTTAACGCGTGATGCTGTGTTTGCAAATGGATGCCACCATGGACCGCCCCTGTGTGCGTTGCTCCACGCTGTATCTGTGGTTTATCATTTCATTCTTGCTTTGGAATTATTTGGAACTTTTAAAGCTTAATCCCAGAAATGCTCCATAGTCTTGGTCAATAGTGTAGATACCCATTCTTCTTTGCACTTGCTTTTGTCTGATAGCTAACTTTACTTATGATTATGAACATGTGTATCCCCCGATGTCCAGTTCCCTCAAATATATATATATTTTTTGACACAAATCTCTTATATAAGTATGGATCTCAGAGTAAGTCTCTGGGGGCTTAAAAAGCCAAGTTACAACCTTTGTGGAGTCCAGCTGCTGTGTGGTTTTTTTTGTGTAGTAGGGTGAAAAGTTTATACTTGTCACACTGCAAACAAAGGTCTTCGGATGTTACTGAAAGATTTACATATTTGAGTAAATAAGTGCACAGAGGGTTGAGGAAGGGCAACTATTTTTCAGGCTTGGTGTGTTTTCTCAGGGGGAGAGATGGTTTGTCAGGTTTTTCCTGGCAGACTGGGAGAGTGCGCCTGTGTGTGCGTGAGAGAGGCGGGGGGTGAAGGCGGGGGAGCTGATCTAGCGTGCATCTGAAGCGTCTCTTGCCAAGCGCTGTGGTTTGTCCTCTCGGCCTGAAACGAGAGCTCCGTGGGAACTTGAGTCGACAGGTAATGTAAGTTCATGTCATTCTGCGTCCAAGCAGAAGTGGAGAGAAACACCTGCACTGCATTTTCCCACCATGCCGGCGTGTGGGGGGGTTTGAACCCTACGGCAAAATTAAATGTCCCTCCAGAAACAGGCTTTTCTAGCTGTCACTGCGCTCCTGTAGCAGAACAGAATGGGCTATTCGTTCAGCTCTAACCAGCATGTGGCCCCCTGATCCTGGCACTGGGCTTGGCCCCCTGGTCCTGGGGTCGGGCTATTGCTCGGAATGTGAGGTTGAAGCGGTGTCACAGGGGGGTCGGAGTTCAAACGCTGTTTGCTTTAGAGCTCAGGCTGCTTTCTCCACGCTGGGCCGAGATCGCCTCGTTCCCATGCCCCAGTTTCACACCACCTCTCTGAATGTCTGTAATTCTTCTTCCTCAGCCCCTGCGGTCTGTTCAGCACGCTGGCTGTGCTGTGATCCTGTCTGCTGACCCCTGTCTGTTTACTAGGTGTCTGGAGAAATTTGCGTTACGCGAGTTACGAGCTGTCCCAGAACCTTCTGAAGAAGGACTCGATTCCCGAAGCTTCATACGTTATAAGCTTAATTAAATCTGCAGGAACTAAAGCGAGCCTTCACTATTAACCTGCGCATACCCAAAGTGTAATTCACCACGAGAACACCATGTGGCGCTGTGGAATAGTATGTGCATTTTCGACCCCCCCTGTTCCCTACGGCCTGTAATGCTGCTCATCTTCTCAACTTTTTGTTAAGGCCTCTGCTAGGTGACTTCAGAGAGACAAACACCATCTTCTCTCTCACCGTAGAAACCGATTCGTTATAGAGGTAATACAACAGCGTGCAGTCAGGTGACACACACGCTACACTCGTCCATCTTCTGCTAGTGGAGATGGTGTCTGACAAGCCTAAAGAACAGCCGTCCGTCTGTCTGGCCAGAGACGTGAGAATGGGAGGAACTGTAGCCATCGGCAGCCGAGACTGAGGACTCCTCCTCCTCGTGGAGCAGAGCCTGGGTCCAGGGGCCAGATCTCCTCTCTCGGTTTTGCTCCTTAAAGGAGCCCTCAGTCGTGTTGGTAGCGCAGTGGTGAGTAAGCTAGCATTGCCCTGGGTGCCAGCGTGTCGTCAGCCATTCAGGAACACCTCACCGCTCTTCTGACCGTGTACGGCCTGTAGCAGTACAGTCCGCTCGTCTACACCGTTATCGGGTCTGGTACCTGGGCTGGGCCAGCGGAAGGTGACGACTGAGCACCATATTAGCTGAATGCCTGTAATAGCATGCAGCAGTTAGATACTGTTAGATACTGAAACTCCCACGTTCTGTTCCTGGCAGCAGGAAATGACACGCGTCCCTCTGGGCCTGCTGTCCCCCGACGTGGCCCGCAGCTTCAGCTGCTGTGAATTAAGGCTCTGCTGTGGGAACGTGTGTGGAGTGAGAGCGAGCAGCAAACTGACCGGTGTTCTTGGGAAGAGGGGCGGGCTCGTGCCCAGGCTTGCCTGGGAGTCTGAGGAGGGGAGAGGAGAGGAGGGGAGTGGGGAGGAGAGGAGAGGGCAGGACATCCTCCTACTCTGACTTGAAGCGTCTGAATCCCTGAATGTGGGTCAGTCCGCTCTCCCATCACCCTACTCCTCCTCCTAGGGTGGCACGGCCGCTCTCGCACCTCCTCCTTCTCCTCTTGTCTCCTCTTTCCTCCTCTCCTCCTTTCCCATGCTTTCTTCTCTCAGGCGAAGTGCTGTTCGAGCCTCGAAGCCGCTCGCCTTCCTGTCCAGCTGGGACCATGACGTACGACAGAGGGAGGGTACCAGAGGGAGAGAGAATTCCCATGTCACTCCCACCCTCCCTGACCCCCCTCCCCCAATCCACCCCCACCTTCCTTCCTGTTCTGTTTTTAGGCTCAGCTGCATATACTTTCCACCTCCGGCTAAGAAGTCCGCCTGTGAACGGTGTTGCCATTCCCAGGAATATTTCACCCGGAACATCAGATATTCAGCATCTTTCTCCTTGTACCCGTGTTTATTTTGATGGCCCTGTGTGCTGGAAGGCAGCTGCCACCCAGGAAAGCCTGCGGGTCTGACTGAGTGTCGCCGCCCTTCTGTCTGTTTTGCTCTGGCACCCTGCCACTCCCTTCTGTCTGAGCAGAGGATTATGGGAATCCACACACTTCTCCCTGAAGGCCTTTGAGTCTATTGCGTTTTCCCCATTTTAGATGGCAGGCCGTCGCTGTGCCTTGCGTGTGTTGAGATGGGTCTGGGCTCTGGAGATGAAAGGCTCAGTTCAGGCCTACGTACGTCTTACGACCTGGTTCCTTGTGCTGTTTGGACTTGCTTGTTGATATTACGGGGAACTCTATTGCTCCGTGTTATGTCTCAGGCAGATAGCAAGCGAGCCGTTCCCGCAGAGTCTGAGAGAGAGCTGGTGGCTGGTCATGTGACACCCTCCCCCCGCTCTCGAGCTGTTCGACATGGAGCCACAGGCAGGATCTCGCAGGCGGAGCCGATGAGCAAAGACATGTTTCCGACACTTAATGGTACCGGCTACACTGTAGCAGCCCTGAAGGGAGCTGAGCTGAGCGTGTTCTGCTCTGACATGTTCCCGCAGCTCTGTGCCGTCATGGAGTGCTCTGTGGACCACGCCTCGGTTTGACTTGAGCCATCTTGATGGTGCCTGATGCAGCTACAGGCCATGATCTCCCCTGCAGATACGACTGGTGCACTTTGGGTGAACTGTCCTACTTCATGGAGTCACTTCAGATTACACAGGGAATGCCTCTAGGAGGCGTAGGTTAGCCCATGCCCAGCTGCCCCGCCCTGCCCTCCATGCCCCGCCCCCCCTGATGTCCATTGGGGTTCTGCCTGGTGGGGTTTAGGTATGATGGCTCCTCAGGAACAGCGGATGTGTACTACAAGCCAGAAGCTCCTTAGATGGGCTCCCCTAGACCTCTACCCTGCCGGCAATAACGCATCCTATGTGGTGATGTCATCGCGGCCGTATCCATGTGACCGCACCCATGTGACCGCATCGTGGCTTAACTCAGAAAGCCCCCGCAGAGGATGTGGATACCATGCAGGGTCAAGGAGTAGCGGTAGTGGGTACACAGTGTCCTTCACCATAGTATTAACTATTCAGCAGGTTTGATCTCTGCACCTGTGATCGGAAGGTTGCCAGTTCAAATCCCATCCTTGGAAGATTAGTCACATCTTCGTTGGGCCCTTCACTAAGGTCTTTAAGCTTCTTTGTACTCAGCTGCATGTGCGTGTTTCTCAAAGGAGAACCAGATGTGATACGCAAGAAGGAGCATTCCAATGTACCTTGTACTCACTCTTGTGCAAAAACGCAAATATAGTTTCCTTTTCTTCCTCCATGCCAGTCTGCTGAAGTACGCTCCTGCAGGTGATGCATGCCTTTCTTCCTCTGCATCGTCTTGCTTTCCACCCTCTGACGGGCTGCTGCTGTTTATCCTGCCACGACACTTTTATGGTTCTGGAGTTTAGGGAGATTTATGGAACCCGATTCTCTGCACCCATTCCACCGTTGCAGTCTGGAGCACATGAAAACCCTTTATGAGAAGGGTGACTGTCTCGTGTTTGAAATGGATAGTGCCCCCTAGTGCTGTGGAGGATTCTTTGACTTCTAAAGGATGGCTGCTTTAGTAATTTGCTGCGAGCCAGAGCCCACGCAGAATTCCACTCAGATATGAGTGACGTTTATACAAACCCAGCCAGCTCCAAAAATGAGAATCTCATCCTTCATGATAAAAGGTGTAAAAGTTGCTCCTCATTGCAGATTTATGCTGCAGGAATCTGACTGCTCCTGTTTTTCCACGAAATCTGAGCTTTTCAGCTGAAGCGGGACCCGTGTCATTGCGGGGGCGTGTGTCCCCGCCCGGGACTGCTCAGTGCTGGGGGGGGGAACTCTCTCGCCATTCCCCCACTGCAGGGAGAGGGGGGGCAGCCTCACCTTAGAAAATGCTTGGTCTGAGCTAACAATGCCATTAAATGCCAGACCGGAGTGTAAAAGCAGACCCAGGAAGTGGAGGCCAACCCTGGGAACAGTCCACCTCTGTGAGACTCAGTACGCCGAGGGCTTGTTTCATGGCCAAAAGAATGGGGCCCGGCCTGCCGGCGGGGGGGGGGGGCACTCTCTGCGGATTCAGGCTTCCCGTTCACACGCAGAACCTGTGAAAACCACACAGCTCTCCACATATTCCTGCAGTTTACCCAAATGGATTTCAGCAGTGAGGCGTTCGAGGAACTCGGATAAAATCATTTCCACTGAAGTCCTTGTAAGCACGGCCAGGCCGAAGCGGGAAAGGCAAGCAGCCATGCCCCTCTCGCTGTAAAGCTGGCCATGTTATTAGGCATTTTTTCCCATTTTTTCTCTTTTTTTTTCTCGTCGTGGCAGTTACAAAAGCTACTGTGCCTTTATAGATGTGATTGAGTGGTTAACATGAAATGTACAAAGTGTTTTCACTGGAATAAACTGAGGATGCAACATTCACCAAACAAGTTGAGCTCTATCTACTGTCCTCCGAGAAGTTCTCAGACATTTAAAGTAATGGCTTGGTGGCACCATCCTTGCTCACCGCCAGCTTTGGTGAAGTTTGTTAGCTGTTTAACGTGCAGCTGTTTATAAAGTCTTGTCACTTTTCGTAGAAGCCCGCTGCAGTGCCCAGAACTAGGGCATACATGTGTTGGAAACCAACCACAGAAATCTCCTTCGCCTTGCCAAATTTCCTTTGGTCAGACCATTTCGAGAATTTACTAGATAGCACCACTGTGTTTATAGCAGTCTGTGGAATGTGTGGTTTCAACACAGAGTCAAAAACATGTGTTGGTGTCCATCCATGTTCATGTCCCGCTGCTTATGAAGTACAGGGTCAGGCTGGGTTCGGAGTCCATCCCAGGCAGCATCAGAGGGCACTGGGCTAGGGGACATGCTGGATGGGATTCCAGTCCATCAAAGGTCACATACAAAGTACAGTAACAGACTTTGGGGAATTTAGAGTGGCCAGACTAGCCGACTGCATGTCATTGCTATGGTACAGAAAAAGCATGCAAACTCCCCACCTTTTTCTTGAACAATTTAAACTTGCCCTCCTTTTGAGGTGCTAAGTGC
>JAODJU010000036.1:5893753-5906757 GCA_026776725.1 Gnathonemus echidnorhynchus | reverse complement strand
TCATCAGAAGCCAAGTGGGACAGAAAACCTACTGGATAGTAGCTCTCCAGGACCGGAGTTGGAGACCCCTGCTTTACAACCTCATGAGGAGGCGTTACAATGAAATCATTGAGGTTTTATTTATCAAGCTGGCTCTGATTAACAACTTTGTCACTAATATATTTAACGACGTTTTCATTAATCGTTTTGTCCAAAACGTGACTTGTGATTGGCCGGCATCCTGAAAGCAGTGTCCCTGCCTCTAATTGGCACAGCTGCAGCTGCCTGGACTCTGGTTTCATCCAGACAAGAGCCCCTTTAATATGTATTTCCTCTGGAGGCTTTCCGGAGCTGCTGCGAGATGGATTCTCACAGCAGAGCTTGCTAATTGGGGGCCCTCAGCTAGCAGGGAGCAGGCCATGGAAAAGCCCCGTTATCACCTGGCGGTCACTGCTCTGCCCTCAGAGGCAGGATGTTCCGCCTCATTTGGGCGCATTTCCTCTGATACCACATAGGGATTTTGGCCCCTGATACTGATCCTAGTCATTTAATATTAAGTGTCTGCCAAAACCCAAGTCATTTTCCGATACTTATACAGGGAACCTCGGTTCTTGAATGTCTCACATCTCACACAATTCAGTTCTCGACCATATTGTTCAGTTAAAAAAAATGTCTCTGATGTCGAACATATCGGTTTTGGTTCTCGACCAACCAACCCTTCCTCGCTAGAACCTGTCTGCCGCGGGGTCCTAAGAAGGTTAGTGATAGTAGCAAACCAAAAACGTTAAGTCGTGAGAACCTCGCTAACAGAACCAGCTTAAAAGGGCCGTAATTGTACCCCATTAGCTCTTCACAGTACAGGAAAAATGCTGTTAAATTTTCATCAATTTCATGTATTTATGGGTTCTAAAGTTTTCATTTATGGTTTTAGCATTAGGAATGTATTTATGCAGGTTTAAATAGGCAGTTTAAATAGTCATTTGGGGGTCTGGAACGGATTAATCCAATTTACAATATTTTGTATTTTTTATTTATTCGGTTTTCGACTAAATAAGTTGTCGAACTGCCTTCTGGAGCGGATTAAGTTCAAGAGCCGAGGTTCCGCTTGCATAATGCAGTGCCACACTGCACGCTTCAAATACACTGTAGTTATTAACATCAGTTCAATGTACATGCATCCAAACTGTCTCTTAATGGGTTATTTATACATACACACACACACGCACGCACACACGCGCACACACATGTGCACACACACGCGCACAGTACACTAAATAGGTACACTTAGTGCAACATTATAGTAAAACAACAAATGCAACATACATAGCAAAGCAATCTCAAGTGGTGTAGCAGCTTAATTTAAGCATGAAGAGTCTTTTTTACAGTATCCTCCAGTGTGTTTTGCTTCGCTGCAGCCGCTTCCTGTTAGCCGAGTGAACTCGCCGTATTCCGCAGAGTGTTTATTTCTTAGGTGCCGTATCAAATTGGCAGGATTGATCGCAGCTCTGTTACTACTGCCTTGCGAAATGCTCGCCTTGCAGACATTAAAGGTGGCAGCTCGGCTACTTTCATTTTTTTCAATTTAAAATGTGTCCACACTGCAGACATTTCAGTCACAGCTGCCTAACAACGAACTGGGCTAAGGTTTGTACTCAGAACCAATTTCGATCAAATAAAAAATGCAGGCATCGGCTTGGAGTGGGACGTCCCTGAGTTGTGGTTTTGTTTAAGGTGTAGAGTCGCATTAGTGCTTGGTACACGTTGGCAAAAAGCCCCCGATGATGAATGCAGAAAGATGCATGTCAACACCCCTATGTGGAAGGCAGGCCAGAAGGAGGATGCAGACTGACAGCATGGATGTCTCTCCAACACCACAGCGGGTCTTTGGTGCCCTTCCTCAGCAAAACAAAGTAATATAAAGTTAAAACATAGTACCCCAATCCCAGTGGAACAAGAAGGAGGGCCTTGTTCAGTTTGAGACCTTCAGGGTCGGCGTGCCCCACAGCTGTGGCCACCCATATACAAGAGGGCTGAAGTGTTCTAGAGTTTTGACATCTGGTCAGGCTACAAATCCTTGAACAAACAAAGTATCTTCCCATTAGGTCAGTGGGTCACTTTTTCCACTGGTGCTTAGCGGGTTTGGATGCTGTACCTGTGATCAGAAGGTTGCTGGTTCAAATCCTGGGGCGGGCAGAGTGTTGACACCGTTGGGCCCTTAACCCCCATTGCTCAAGGGACCGTCTGACCCCACTCTCTCAATTGTACATCGCTTTGGTTCTGCTAAGTCTAAGTGTAAAATAGCTATAAATGCAGTGACATCGAATCAGTCATCTGAACACGTATGAATTTTCAGACAGTGACCACGCCTGCTTGACAGTGACCCCCTGAGCCCTTCTCTCTCTGACGGTCTCCTTACAGCCCCCGCGCCGTGAGGTGAGCGTGGCAAGTTGTTCCTCGGTGCTGTGAACACAGCGCTCCTTCCCTGGGAAAGGAACCCTCTTGCCAAGTCGGAATGCCAGAGCCTTCCCTTGGGACAATGTCCCGGCTGCCGATTGGACGGGCCGTGGTGTGAGAATCTAGCACGAGGCCTCAGTACCCTTCGCTAGAGGCGCTCATTCTAGGGGGTGGGGGGGGGACGGGGGTGCCACACATGGTGGCAGTTAAAGCAGCCAGCAGCGGACGGGTAGAGCTAAAGGCCGTCGTGATTAATTGCGGCGTATGTGACTCAGCACTGGCTGCTGTGGGCAGGTAATGGAGCAATCGGCAGGGACTCTCTCTCTCTCTGGTTAGGATTTATGAGATCAGAGTAAGGCTCATTGACCTAGTTAGAGTGCAACCGCCTCCAGGAGGCCTCTAGGGGTTACTCTGCGTGGTTGGCTGATGGTACACTGCTCTATACGCACCACTGTTTCCCGCATGTCCTTTATACGCTGCTCTGCACCGTTGCCGCGGCGATCCTCAATGCCTCCCATCTCCTGATCACTCTTTGTCAAAGCATTGTATTCCTCGAGATGCAGTTTTTGGCTTTTCCAGCCCTGGCGGTTCTGTGTATCTAAGTGAGCACAAAGGAGGAGGCTCTCGAACCTTCGGGGGCATGTGATGGTGCACCCCTTATTTGGGGTTTTAGGGTGTGCACTCAAAAGGGCCGCATTTCCTGTTACAGAAGAAAATGCTGTGTTACATAAATGTGTAAATCGCTAAGTCTATAACAGTCAGTGGATAGCTGGTAGGGGTTTGATGTCAACTGGTTCTGTTCAAGCTTTCGTGATTCCTGCAGACAAAATATAAAATGTAAACAGCACTCTGTGTCATGAAGCCTTCCCTTTATGTTGGTTTTGAACAAATTGAACTTTACATCCAAATTTGTGCTGAGGTTTAAATCAAACCCACAGAATATTAGTGAGTGTGACTAGACTATGTAGCTCTACTGTATGCAGTGTAGTATGAATGAATTTTAGTTGCATTTATACAGCCCTTTTCAACACACCCAAAGTGCTTTACAGAAGCAATGGGGAGCCACTTCAACCACCACCACTGGATGGTGTGGCAGCAGTCATTCTGCAGCAGTACACTCACTACACAGTGGCTAAGGTGGCTAAGGGGCAGGAGAGAATTCATCAGTTAGATAGAGGGGATGATTAGGAGGCCGGATTTGATGGGGTCACAGTGGGTACAGCAGCTTTAGCCGGGACATCAGTGTACCACACCTACTGGGCAAGATGCCCAGGGATCTTTCATGAGCTCAGAGTCAGGACCTTGGTTTCACATCTCATCCGAAGGACGGCACCATTTTTACAGCAGTGTCCCTGTCACTTCCCTGGGGGATTGGGATCCACACAGCGCCATCTAGTGGGGTAAAAAAATACAGAAAAAATAGAGAAAATGGTTCCAACACCTTTTCCAGCAGCAACCCAGCTTTCCCAGTTGGTCTCCCATCCAAGTACCGGCCAGGCCCAAAGCTGCGTAGCTTCAGATGGATAACCTAGTCCGAACTGCAGGTGCTAAGGCTGCTGACATTGCTAATGTTTACATGTCAGTTCTTCATTAATGATAGACAGAACCTTGGTCTGCTTTTAGCAGCTGTAGAACCCTTCCTCTGAGCGCGGGCCCAGTCCGGCTGCTTGGGCTTCGGCCTTGGACAGGGCTCCAGTGTGATGCAGAGCTGCAGTCTGTTCCCAGAAGGGCCAACGCGTTCAGCCACTCCTCTGCTGGGGGAGGAACATTTTCCCAGCAGATACGTTTAACTGAGAAGCCGTTTGTCTGTAAGCTAGAAAATGCATCCTCTTCCCCTCAGCCTGGTCCCCCCCCCCCACCCGTGGGAAACGCACCCCTCATCCATATTCACATTCTAGAGCTCTGATGTCATCAAGTCCTGTGTGAAGCTTCAAATTAGTTTTTGCACTGCTGAATGCTGCCCTCTACTGGGTAAATATCTAAATTGCATTGATGTATTCCACCTATCCATTTTCTGACGACACTTATCCTATTCAGGTTTAAGGGGGTCCGGAGCCTATGGGCGCAAGACAAGGAACAACCCAGGATGGGGCACTGACCCATCGCAGGCCACACTCACACACACCTATGGGTATCTGGGTAACTCCAGTTAGCCTCAGCATAATTTTTTGGACTGGGTGGGTACAGAGGAAACCCCACAATGATGCAAGTGGAACATGCAAACTGCAGGCACACACACAGTGGAGACTAATAACCCTTCAGATTAAGTTCAGCATCTGGACAGGATAAGATACATGTGTAATTCTCCCAAATCAGCAGACATGAAACCAATTCTGTCCATTGGTGCTAATGTGCTAATGTCTGAGTTAGCACATCTAGAAAGCACAACACAACAGAAAATTCATTCTTGGGTAACCTATCCCTGTCATATACTAATGAAATGAATGATCCCTCCATTGGCCCCTAAGGCAAGGCCCTTAATTGCTTGAGGGACTGGCTGACCCTACTGTCTTCTCTATACCAGATTCATGAGGTGGCCTCCTGGGATGCTTTTCCAGCTGTTCTGAAGGAGTTCTCACATATATGCTGAGCTCTCCTTTCATATACTAATGAAACAGAATAAAAACAGAACCTTTTCCCCTCCCAACCATGCAGTAGCTTACAAAGCAGTGTACTCAGTGTCGCACTGCTCTGCATTTCCTGACAACACTAAGGCATGAATAGCTGTAGGTGTAGGTCGTCAGACGTTTAGGTGGAAAACGCACCACCCAATCAAGGTCCAGTTAGTGAAAGAAGTTTGTTTGCTGAAATACATTAGATTCGCTTCAGAATTTTGACTTTGGAGGCTTGTAATAAATTCATTACAACACTTAGTTCCAACCAAAAAATCTGACGGGAGAAGAGGCTTTCTATCAGGGTATAACCGCCCTCGGACATTTCACATCAGGGGTGTTGCTCAGCTTTACAGGTGAATCTAAGAACCGTCACGTTTGTCTCTTCTCCTCCAACGCGGAGCAAAGGTTCATATGTATTCTGTTTTGTTGGATTTATTTTTATGTTTCGGATTTTAAGTTTTTATATCTCCCTAAAGGCTCCCCGTCTGTGTGTGAGTTTATTCTCACTCGCTGTTTACTGGTGTCCTTTTAAGGCAGGGGTGTCAAACTAGTCCTGGGGGGCTGGAGCCCTGTGTAGCTTAGTTACTTCCCTGTTCCATCACAAATGATTCAGCTCAAGAGCTGTGTGGTAATTAGCACAAGGAGTTGAATCAGGTGTGTTAAATGAGGGGAAACCAAAAAATGTGCAGGGCTCTGGCCCCCCAGGACTGGAGTCTGACACTCTTGTTTTAAGGGGTCTGTTAGTAAACGAACTTTACTGTCCACCTCATGATCTCTTTGCCACTCGAGTGCCACAGTATTTTATTTATTAGACCTGCGGCATGGTTTTCATTAATATGGTTAATAAGCTGGCCAGTTGTTTCACCGTCGGCACTGGCGATATCGGTGATGGAGTGAATTTTCCGGGTATGTGGAAGGTTTGGAGTGATAGCTGGTCCCACTTTGGCAGACGTCACTGGAACTATTTTTTATTATCGTTACTACCGAGTACTCAGCAGTCCAGTATTCGTTACTTAATACTCATTACCACAATGAATTTAAGACATACGTATATCTTCTGTCGTTAGAACGACGATGGGCGACTAATTACCCCGGCCAATCAGTGCAGTGACCCAGCCCCCCCCCCCCATCAGACTCGTATGTGGGCCATACAACATGCAGGCTTCAGATAATGGAAACCAGCTGCAACTGCATGCCAGCCAGAACTGCCGCAAAAAAGTCTGCTTGGCGAGTGCCGATTGGGCGGTTTGATCAGTCATTTCGTTACCGTCAGCAACGAATCCTTGAACGGCTGAATACTCGTAACGATTTGTTACAGCCTGGTATTCGTTACTTACTTACTCGTTACTACTCAAATCTACACCACTACCGCATAGGATTTAGGACAGGCTTTGTATGCACACAGGATCGTCAAACTGTCAATACAGGGACAAACATTGCACTTTGAACACAATGATTAGCAGAATTTGCCATGGTGTTGATGGCAGTATGTAAATACAGTTGAAACCGCCTATAATGATCATGGTTATAGTGATCAACCGCTTACACAGATCAAAAAGCTTGGGAAAGAATCATTCCGGTACGAATACTGTTTAAGCGAATTCATTATAGTAATCCAGTAGTCTGCTTAGTGTTCATTTTGGGTGTTTTTAACATAACGACAAGGAAAAAAATAAAACTGTCTTCTTTTTTTTCCCACTACTTTGCCTTGCGGTAACCCGTCTGCTTCTAACTAGCTACCTGAGGCTAATGCTGTGTGCACAGAAAACATGACAGGAAAAAAGAAAGTCATTTTCTCTCAGTGACAAATATAGACTTATCAGAGCGAAACTGCAATAAGTGCTTTGAGACTATTACATTGTAAAAATGCGCTGTATAAATATAATTGAATATTATGCATAGTACTCTACTGTATTACAGTATATTTGAATTATACACAGTCCAGTAATTAATTTGTACACTCATTTGAAATGAATAAAATGAAGTAAACAGCGATGCTGTTTGTTTTACCTTATATTCATGAATATTAAATATACGTCAGTTAGATGGTAATCTGCCTGAGACAAAGAAAATCTGTTATGATGATCATCCACTTATAGTGATCAATTTCACCCAGACAGACTGCATCACTATAAGTGGTTTCCACTATAGTTAACTTGCAATCGATAAAATGTCAGTTACTGTGGCGATGCAGGCCTACTTCGGTCCAGACAAAGGTCTGACAGCAAGTGCTGGCTGCACTAAAACCAGTTCCTTCATTTGTTTACTTCTCAGGAGAAGATGAACGTCCCAGACCACCTGGCCTGTCACTTATCGAACCCTCCTCCCGACTACAAGCAGTCGAGGCCGAACCTGGCTGAAGTGGTGCAGTCTAACCCGTACTCAGGTGCCCATCTGCTCACTCTGTGTTCTGAAGGAGGCGCTGTGTGTGGCGTCACGTCTGGCTTATGCTGTCGTACGTTTTTTTTTTTAATCCAGGTGACATTTCTGCAAGCTCCCCGCAGACACCCTTGAGCACTGTGGCCACTCTCAGTGGTTTCTATGGTAACCATCTCCTGGCCTGTCAGGACGCTAAGGTGCCGCCGTCACCCAGCAGCAAACGATACACCAGTGGACCGGAGTACCACCAGGGAGGCTACGGACGCCCCACCAGCATGAACCGGCTGGAGCAGCAGGGAGATCCCCTGCGGCCGGTGACCCGGGAGAGCCCCATGGGGCACAGAGGGGACACCATGGTGACCAACAGCGTGGCGGCTTCCCCTGCCGGCTGGGACCTGCCCCCCGTGCCCAGGGCCTTTCTGGACATGCGCCACGGCAATTTCGAGAGCCATTCCTTCTCCCACATCACCATGGCCATGCTGCCTGCGAACGGGCCGGCCGTAGGTGTGGCCAGGGAGCCTGTGCCCAGGGTGAGTCATGTACACGGTCTCACCACAGGGGGGCGCTTTTCAGGCCCAGGCAACACACACGGTCGCCATAGCGGGAGCCAGAGCCTCAATTTCCTGCCCGACAGCGATGGCGTAGGGCCAAGTGGCTCTACCGAGTCAGACTTTATCGACTCACTGCTCAAGTCTGGTTCCGGGAACGACGACTGGATGAAAGACATCAACCTAGACGAGATCCTGGGTGGGCACACTTAGCCCAAAGGATGTACGACATCCCCAGAAACCGAAATCACGCCAATGTCGGCATGAACAATGTTTTTATACTTCAGCTGAACTATTTTTAACTCTTATCAGACGCGTATCCCTATGTATATCCATAACATAAGGCAGTTATTCCAGAGGTAATCACGTTTTTTTTTTTTAACCCTGTGTAGAGTGAAAAGGCCTTTTCGCCCCCATGCTAATTGCTTTGTAAATTATACCCCTTCAAAGTATTTCAGGTGTGTGGGCTGGTCTGTGTTTCTGGGGACAAGTATGACTGAAAAATGAGGCTGGAAGTTCGGCTTTGGTCAGATGACCCTGATAGGCGTACAACTAGTGATGTCTAAATGAAATTCATGAACCATTTTCTGTATTTTTTGACCCCACTAGATGGCGCTGTTTGTTTGGGGGGTATGAAAATAGCTTTTTTTGAATGGAGAGCACCATCTAGTGGTGTCAGAAAATACAGAAACTGGTTCATGAAGCTTCATTTGGCCATCACCAGCATACATATCAAGCCAGAGGCAGGACCCGGTGAGCGTGATGAGCGTATACTAGTGATGGACAAAATGACAACTAGATGGTGCTCTCTGTTCAAAAATGGGCACAAAGCATGCCCCAAATGAAACCAAGAGCGCCATCCAGTGGGGGCAAAAAGTAAACACAGCAAATGGTTCATGAAGCATTTTATCTATCACTAGCATACACACCTCGCCCGGGATGTTCCAGCAAGCCCACCGTGGTTATAGACAAGGCCAGGAGTGTTCCATAAAAGGGGGGGGGGGGGGGGGGGGGGGGGGGGGGGAGGATGACCATATACCATATACAGTACTGGTTTCTTAAGGAGTACTGGATTTAGGGAGGAAGAAAAACCAGTTACCACAAAGTATATACTTTATTCCAGAGCAATTAAAAAAAGAATATAAAGAAACGTAACAAATCATGGTTCATACACATGCACATACATCTAAGATGAACAGATCATTGTTACTAGATATAACTTTTTCTTGTGCATTTAGAAATAGCTCAATACCAAACCATTAAATTGTGTGATTAGTACTATCACTACATAGGAATAGTATGCCTTTTACTATATAGTCTGACAATAACACACTACTATACTTAAAAAAAAAAAAAAAAGATAAAACAGCAATTAGGTCTGCAGAGGTGTGCAAAGTAGGCACTGTTGTACCACTGGCTTAGAAAAGACGAACTTGCATTGTTTACCTTCAACCTGCCTTACTGCCTCGACTCACATCACAGACCTTCTGAAAGGAGAAAAGATGGCGTCGGCACGAGGCAGGCAGACTGCAGCGAGTCCCGCTCTGGCTCGATGCGACCACACGCATCCGGAAAGGCGCCACTGGCACACGGCGAACGCGCGTGTCGCTCATCACGAGGATTAACAGGCGCTGGGACTGTCACTCAAAGCAAAACGTAGTGTTCGATCGCTCTAGAAAAGTGATAGCATGTTCGATTGCACACTTCCTGTCTCCAAACCAAACATCGGCATTAAAACACTTGCAGGAATATCTCTCCTCAGACATCTAGTCATAAAAATGAACATATCCACAAGCTTATCCCATCCAGACTGCTCAAACACATCCTCAAATACACCAAAAAAAAAAAAAAACACCGTCTCATCAATGAATACTCTATAGCATGAGGTCCAGGCCCTAGTTCATCCTATTCCTAATTTCTTTAAAAAATAAAAAATCTACCTTTAAATGTAAAGGGATATTTACAGAGACATTTCACGAACTTGCTGAATCACACGGTGCGATCCACACCCAGACCCTTCTGTAACCTACTGGCCTGGCCTTAACAGGGACAGGACACAAGATAACACTCTTTGGAAGCTGTGACAGGTTCAAAGCTCGCCAGAAATGCTTTACCCCTCACGAAAGGGTCCCACTGTTCAGCTATGATTGCAGGAAGTCCATCCTCTCCCTCGAAAACGACCATCTGACCAGCTGAAATGTGTCCTGACCATCTACCGGCAGCTTCCGTCACGGTCCCGTGAACGTGGGATTGCTGAAGTGGGCACTGGGAGCGGGCGAATGTGGGGCGTCACCACCGCTGGGTTCCTGGGAAATGACAGCCTTTCAGGAGACAAAGTGCCTTGGCAACAGAAAGAAGTGATTGCGACGTCCAAGAAGACTGTATGGTGTAAACGGGAGGAAGTCAGAATGGGGAGGGAGGGGGGATTACAAAAAAATATATACTAACATATCAGGCTTAAATAAGACTGAAATATGAACAAAAAAACCCAAATCCCCATTAATACATAAACAAAAAACATTAAAAACATATTTGAGATTAAAATGTGTGGGTACAAGAGTTAAGCTGATTTTGTTCGACGAAACATTCCATTTTGCGAAACCGTACGCACGCCCTGCACGTCCCTCTCAGTAGGACTCAGGAGTGTTTACTTGTGAGCACGGCCAGGCAGCAGCACTGACTGGTTTCGCCAGCAGAGGGCAGCATTCCAAGCCAGTACACAGTCAAGCTCACTTTTGGTTACTCAGGCTCATTAAAAACACACTACAGAAAACAGGAGTGAATAACAAGCTATGGAGGAGAAAAGTTCTCTGCGTTTCGCCACGTCTTGCGTGTCATCGCGGTGACCGGCAGCAGTCTGACCACAGTCCCCACCAGAAGTTCAGCACTGCTCCTTCTGGGTAACACCGTGAGGGGGCCTTAAAACAGGGACCTGGGGAGCTTGGAACAGCATCAACTCTTGGGTCAAGCATAAAAATACGTCAACAGCCGGTTGCGCGGTAAGACCACGCACGACCGACCACTCCGTCTCACCTCTTCATCCACACGCAGGGTTAAAAAGTTTCAAAAACAAAATTTTAAAAAAACTGGATGCCAGGTATTGCAGACTGAAATTGGCAGCAGTTCATAGGTGGCAGACTCTTGGCAGGGCAGGGTTGGGGGCGGGGCCAGGCCACACCCCTCTACAACCACGTCAGGAAGCTCTCCTTGTCGATTTTGGTGGCCGCAAGCACGGATTCCATGTCGTTAAGGATGTCGGAGCTGAGGGCCTCCTGCAGGCTGGGCATCAGCTCTTCGCCCTCCACGGCCATGCTCTCGCCCTCCAGCGTGCCCAGGTCCACGTTGGTGCCAGGAATGGTGTCCAGGTAGTCGGGGAAACGGCTAGGCTGTGTTGCCATGGAAGCGGGACCTAGGGCGTCCCCTGGGGGCCACCAACACAGAACAGTGCATTAATATGACTTTGCCTCTGACGTTACCAATACAAGCAGAATCGGGCCGGGGGTACAGAGTCCAAACAATACCGGTGTCCATCTCGTCCACGCTGTTCAGGAAGTCATCGGGGGTGCGCGGCACGCTGTAGCTGCTCATGCTGAGGCCGCTGTCCGTGCTCTCGTCCCGCGAGTGGTAGGTACCGCTGAGGGGGGGGGGGCGGGGGTTGAAGGTCACATTAATGCATTACTAGACCAATCCAGACCAGAATGGGCAGGAGCACACTGAAGCAGAACGTCAGGGTGAGCTGTTAAATGGGAGACATACTACATGGTTTCCCACAATGCAATGCAGAGCGGCATTTGTGAACACAAGGCCCACGGCACTTAAGGGGGCTTGCAAATTGATATACCCCCCCCCAGCAGGACGGCACACCTTTAATACAAGGGAGGGAAGTTTTCTCCAGACATTCCAATGGTGAATGGGAAGGTTAGCATCCCCTGCTAGTTAGCTTAGTCTCTAGGGATTCTGCATGGCCTTAAATTAGGGCTGGGCGATACCACATCGATATTAAATCGCAGGTGTGCAATAAATCACCAGGGCTTCAGATGATGGGCGAAACATTTGGCTGGACACCAGCTTTTTGGTACTATATGAACGTTTATTTTCATCCACAATTTGTTAAGAAGATTAGTAGTGCGGCTACAATATTAATCAGGTATTTTATGACAACCAAAAGTTAGTAATCAGTATAAATTCTGCATATCTTTACATTTAATGAACATGACGGCCTTTAAATTGCAAAAACTACCACATCGGCTTTTCACCTTAACCACAGGATCTCTGAGGATGGCATGGCTGACGAACTGAAGCACTGAAGTATACCAAACCACAGTATACCAAACCACAGTACTGTGATGTGCTCCACTAACCGAATGTAAATAAACAAAGTTAATTATACGCAAGGATATGCCGAATTCACAGAGATTACTTTTCGGCACAAAATATCTCATTAATATTTAAGCCATACCGCTTACCGAATTGTGGGCGTAAATAAACGTCCGCAAGGCATCAAAAAGCCGGTGCCTGGGCAGATGGTGATTATTACGCATGTGCGATATATCGTTACGGTTTCACGCAGCCCTACCTTAAACACTCCGGTTAAAAAAAAGCAGTTCCTCCCATCAACTGCCAGTCACTTTTCAGTCACGCCCTTGTCGCCCCTTCTGCCCCAACGGGCCCACATCACAACCCAGAAGGACACAGCCCCAGTTTTTATTTTTACCCTTTTGTCTAGACTGCCAGCAGAGGGCGACAGCGCGCAGGTAAGGTCATGTGCGGTTAAACCCCATCTACTCTACAGTTTCCATTTTGGCCGCAATAAGACCTCCATTTAAAGAAAAGTCCATGAAAACTGTTTTGGGGAACTGAACAAGGATTCATAAATTATGCCACAGTGTACAGTGTTAGGTACGCACGTTGTTCAACGGCGTCACGCCAGAAGCATAACGCGGGTATTCAGCTGAGTTCGTTACCCACTCAGCAACATCACAGGTGAAAAGACCCCTTTTAGACAAACGCACCTCAGAGAGACCCCCCC
>JAODJU010000036.1:5848930-5863898 GCA_026776725.1 Gnathonemus echidnorhynchus | reverse complement strand
ATTATTTTACAATGTAACGCAAGTACATTATAAGTAACTGTAATTAAAATACCTAAAAATGAACAGTAATCAGTTACACTACTTTTTCAGTGGAAGTAACGTTTTTTAGTAACGTTACACCCAACACTGGTTATAAATGCAACTGCCCTAAGGCCTCCGACCATGGAAATGGGCCTCCGCGTAAATCTGATACACAGGGGGCCCGTAATCTATTGAATATGGGTGTCTGTTATATGTCCGAATATATTTATCCCAATTGGTGTATTTCGACTTTTCCCCGCAGAAAACATCCTTGGCAACATTGGAAGGTCAAGCCCGACATTGTTTTCAGCACGGATACACAGAAATAATCCTCAAATAGAGCAGAACGGAAAGTGCTCAAAGACAAATGATCTGAAGTGGCTCGTCCCCTCTAGTTTTCAGCCTGTTACCTAGTTACTAGCAGTGATCAACAGTAGATCATCTGAAGAGGAGTAAGCAGGAACTGATAACAAACAGGGACATTGCCTTGAGTTACTCATATTTACAGCTACATCCGAAAAAGTATTCTAATCAGGCACTGTGGCATTATGGTAATCACACAAAATGTGATCATCATTAGTAGGATCCCAGATAAAGATTATAATCTAAACATTAAATACAGCACGCAATTCTGCGCTCCGAAAAACTACCGATCGCACCAAAAATATGAGACGGCAGTCTCGATTTTGGATAGATTATACCAGAAATGGTGTTGAAAATAGACAAAAATGTGGCCAGTGTTTTCATGTTTATATGCTTATCGCTGAAAGAACAGTCACATACCACATGGGTAAAACTATACTATGAAAATGATTGTGATATTTACAATGCCCGCAACACTACAGAGCTGAAATAAAAAAAATCAGTGCGACTTTACGCGTTTAAGTCCAAACCAGAGGATTAAGGTTTTGAAAGGGATTTATATACCACGGCTAGAAAAGAAAGAGAGGACTTCCTTGAGTATGAGCAGTACAGGGTGCGTGCTCCTCTCAAGTGGGAAACACTCTTCTGCAGAGTCAAAGGCAAATCAGATAAGCATGGCAGACGGAGCCAAAGTCGAGAGAGAATCCGTCTCCAAACCGACTCACGGACGGTCCGCCGCCGACGCTAATCCCAGCCAAGTAACCAGAAACTTAATTCCAGTCAAGATCGACAGTTTTGACAGTTATATGGACGAACTGTTTTGTCAAGGAGCGGGTTCAAGTGGTAAAGCCATGGTCGGTAGCCTGTTGTCTCCCGTGCGTAATGTGGACGCACTGTCTCTTACACCTTGCTCCAGGAGTGAGCCGGCGATCTGGCAAGCGAGCACAGAAATTACCGGACTTCGGGGCAAACATGCGGGGAAAAACCCAAAAGCTGAACCCCAGCCCTGGACATCTCCAGAAAGGCTGCACCAGACGGGGGAACAACCTGCGTTAATAGACAGGGAGCAAAAAGAAACTTTGGAAACTCTGATCGGAGAAGCCAGCTCAGCAGTTAATTTGGAAAAGTTTATGACAGACAAGCAAACGTTCGGGGTGGAAGCGCAATCTTCTCATTATGACTTTTCCGCAAATTTACTGCATCTGAACGCAGCAAACGGCATCGCAGCAGCTCAACAAGTCGACTTTCCGGGAAGCCTTTCGGCGCTTCGCCCCTGTGCGGCTAACGAACAGACGCTATTCGGCGAGGGCAGCACCTTAGGGATCGCACTGCCGCTCGTCCCCCAGATCAAGGCAGATCCCGGTGACCTGCCGCCTCTTACAGACGACAGAGCCGCGGACGGGGACGTGATGGGTTACGCGCAAAGCCTGGCGATGCTGGGCGATCCGTGCAGGATGGTAGCGGCGTCTGCGCTTTGGCGACAGGCAGGTCTGCCGGAGGATCAGCACCAGGACGCGGCTCTGTCCCCGTGTAGGACCGCCGGCGCTCCGGACACCTACAGCGCATATATCGGGTAAGATATTTGGTACACCGAAAACAATAAACTCTGAAATGTTGAATCAGCTTAAAATACTTGAAGTAATCGATCACACGAAATATTTGAAGTTCCCTCTGTAAATAACTGATTCCGTTTAGCCAGTAAGAAAAAGGTTCCATAAACATATATAAGAAAGTTATTTTTAATGAGCAAACGAATAATTTTAAACCACTGAAATGAGAACAAACACACTGACCGAACAACAACTTTGTTTTAATTTTTTAGTGTTGTATGTAGCGTACGCGCAGTTTTCTGGGTAATGATTTAGGTTACACCGGCTATTGTGATTAAATAATTTCTAGTACAGTAAAGTAGTGCTTGTCAACTTCTCGTCAACTTACAAGGGCTTATTATCTAATTAAACCGTATTAAATAAATACGCCATTACTTACAAAGTCTTTTACGGTGAATGGTAATTCATTACCAGTTATCCCTATCAGTAATTATATTAACGGTATCGTTTAGATGGCGTGCAGAATTATTTAGTATGGTAGAAAAACATTTCTTAATCGATGTTTATCTTTAAACGTTAAACATCGACACAGCGAATTAACCATGCTTACATTAAACTAAGAGGGATCAGTTGAGTGAATTGTGGAAAGGGATTTTTTTGGAATTTTTAGGACATTTTTGCCCCCCCACACACACACGTACGCACACATAATTTCAGTTAATGCCTGATCCTTATTTCCTGCGACCAAATAAGTTCTCCCATCACATCAAAGGCTAATATCAGGTACAGCAGGGTATCAGAGGCGGTGTTCTGTCGAGTTGAGCTACTTTGTCGAGTTAGGCTACCTTAGTGCTAATCGATAGCCCTAACCCTAACTCTTACCCTAACCCTAACCCCCCCAACCCCCTAAAACCATTACTCTAACCCTAACCCAACCCCCTAAAACCTAACCCTAACCCCTAAACGGTGGAACTGCACATGCGCAAAAAGGCTCAATAGTACGTCTCGATAGGTAGCTCAACTTGTCAGAACAACGGCCCGCTCTGCCCTCTGGCTCCGTGACACTTCCTGGTGACAGTGGCATTGCACAGAAACAGAGCTGCCGTTTTCCTTGCAGTGTGTTACCCCAGCGGGTGTGTTTCATCTGTGGGGACGAAGCTTCTGGGTGTCATTACGGCGTCCTGACCTGCGGGAGCTGCAAGGTGTTCTTCAAGAGGGCTGTAGAGGGTGAGAGGCCGCCTTATCGCAGAGAGTACTTCGTTACATGCGGAGGGCTCCCTCTAGTGACCTTTGAAAGGTTTACCCCCGTCGGTCCGAATTCAATGATGGATAGTTCGTGTCATGCTGTGATACGATGTCCCAAAGTCAGCTACAGAAAGAGTTCTCTGCAGGACGGGTGCTTTAAACAACGATCACAATTTAAACTGAGGTTCGGAACTAGTTCTGATCAGTGACAACCTGGCTGTGATTAATGACACACTGGTTCAGACAGTAATCAGCATTACAAGAATACCCCTCATTCACAGTGAAAACCAATAAACATACATGTTACGCTCGAGTGAATAACCAGGTTCCTTGTTACTATTCAGCAGCTGCCTGATGTAGTTCTGTTCCTGAAGGCCCTTCATACGGGACTGTTATCTGGCAGAGGCTGATACCAGTGTCCCTCGCTGTCCGTGATTATGTCACCATGTCCTCTCAGCCTTGCCTGAGGCTGTGTGTAATATAACACCCTTGATTAAAAAGTGCCCCCCCCCCCCGGGTGCCCTCTTCCTCACTCAGCCTGAGAGGTGGTTACGAGGTAGCTGCCCGTTAATAGCTTAGCAGATGGATTTTGATAACGTCCCCTCTCCCTTTTTGTACAGGCCACCAGAAATATTTGTGTGCTGGACGGAATGATTGCATCGTGGATAAGATTCGCAGGAAAAACTGCCCGGCGTGCCGACTGAGGAAGTGCTACCAGGCGGGAATGATGCTGGGAGGTACCATGTGAAGACCGGCTCTGATTGGATAAGAACCTAAAAAAAAATGCCACGCCCACTTTACATTACACTGGCTTCCAGCCAATAGTGTGGCTCCACCCACCAAGACAGCCCCTCTGATCACAGAGCCCCGCCCACCACATAGCCCCACACTCAGTGGGTTTGAACCCACATTTCTCCTATTCAGCTCTAGCTATTGGCAGACTAGACAGTTGCCTAGGGCCCCCAAATTACCTGTGCGGCGGAGGAGTGAAATGCTTATTAGGTTTCTTGGTAGGGGGGCCTCCCAAATAAAGCCTGCGGCTCCTGAAAACATAGACCCACCCCTGCTATGTGGTCCTCAAAAAAACCTCTTTAAAACAGGCTTGCTGGAAGGCAATTGATCTATAACGTCAATTTTAGTGTTCAATCACTCAGTACTGAATATTATAAGTTACTGTTTAGGACACCATCAGCTGCAACACTAGAGGTCTGTAGACAGACTAAACTTTGCTCATCCCCAAAGGAGGAATACTTGAAAATGCGGCTGTAACTATAAGATTTCATCATAGATTCCCGATGAGTCACAGTAACATTTGTTACCTGTGACCCAAGCATGTCCTTCGCAGGTCGGAAGCTGAAGAAGTTCGGCACGCTGAAAGCCGTGGGTCTGACCCAGGCCCTGGCCGTCCCATCTCCGTCGGGCCGCTCCTGCGATGGCCAGACTCTGCAGTCCTGGTCCTGCTTCCCCACCTTACAGGAGCTCAGATTCTCCCCACAAATCATTAGTATCCTGGAGAACATCGAGCCTGAGATGGTGTACTCTGGCTATGATAACAGCCAGCCGGATCTTCCCCATCTCCTGCTGAGCAGCCTTAACAGGCTGTGCGAGAGGCAGCTGCTCTGGATCGTGAGATGGTCTAAGTCATTGCCAGGTAAGCACTTCCGGCCACGAGAAGCCAGACAAACCTTTTAGACCAATTGAATTCTGAGAAGTAACATTGGGCTTGACTGAGACTGAATCATTTGATCTTTCTTTTTTCAAAGGCTTTCGCAGTTTGCACATCAATGATCAAATGTCCCTCATCCAGTACTCCTGGATGAGTTTGATGTTGTTCTCCCTTGGTTGGAGATCATTTCAGAACGTCACCAAAGAGTATCTGTACTTCGCTCCCGATCTTGTTCTGCATGAGTGAGTTTTACCCTGAGTGACCCCCCCCCCCCCCTGCAGTCAGGACTTTATCCCGCAGACCCTCAGAGTAACCCTTTGTGCTGCATCCCACATGCTTCCAGGGACAGAATGCGACGATCCCCCATATCTGAGCTGTGTATAGCCATGCAGTTCATCCCTCAGGAACTTGCTAACCTGCAAGTGACAAAGGAAGAGTTCCTCTGCATGAAGGCTCTGATATTGCTCAACACAGGTAGGTCTGGCCGACTTGATTAGTTTCTTTCTCGCCTGAAGATGCTTCACCCCACCCTTGTTCCTCTATAAGTATTAATTCCCAATATGCCAAACCTCACTGCTCTCTGTCAGAAGAAAGCAGGAAGCCAATCCATCAGGTGTGAGATGCTACTTAGGAGCTCACACTCACCATACAGCTTATCATGAATGAACTGGGAGAACGTGGCTTTTGCCTAATTACCTGCCCGTCCACCTGCAGTGCCACTGGAGGGCCTGAGGAGTCAGGAACACTTTGACTCCATGCGGCAGAGCTACATCCGAGAGCTCCGCAGGGCCGTCCAGCTGAAGGAGGAGGAGGGGGTGCTGATTTACTCCCAGCGCTTCTACCAGCTGACGAAACTGATGGACGCCATGCACGAGGTACTACGTCCATCCGACGCTCACCTGAGAGTTCTCCCAGCGGTTTGGGTCTTTTACTGGGTGGCTGATACTGCAAAACTCACCAGGTTCCTGTGCCGTTCCTTTACGATGGGCCGCCCTCAGAACATTGCATTCGGAGCAGGGTTATGCCATTTGACGATATTATATCGTGAGCGGTTAAAATGTCTCCACGATCTGTCCTTACGGAGAGATCGTTAATATCGCGCTACAGCACACATTCCATCAGTTGCAGTGCTATGGCTCCTACGCGCATCTTTTGTCAGCCAAATGTGTTTCAACACACCAATGAACCAGTAATACCGAATAGCAGCTCCTGCCTTGGATCTCCTCCTCTCTCCCTTTGGCGCCCTGTTCCCAATATGCAGCACGTTCTCTATTTGGCAACATTGCGTCATGGATGACATGGAGGAGTGGGTCTCTGCAAAGAATTTGACATAGATTTTTTTTCTTTTTTAGGTTTTGTTACCTTATATGGCTATATTTTTTAAAATATGGGAATTAGCTTGGTTGCACAGGTCAGTAACTTTTAAAACAGTCTTAAAAACGAACATGAAAAAGAATCGCAACAGGATCGTGCATTGTGATCTTGTCTGAAAAAAATTGACATGATATTTTTTATTTTTGCCATATCGCCCAGCCCTAATTCAGAGTTCCTTTCATGTACTATTCATAGATGTGCCTGTGCTGTAGCTCATCCCGACATTGACAGATTTTTTTCCCGGCTTGTCCGCACAGATAGTGAAGAAGGTGAATTTGTACTGCCTGAGCACCTTCATCCAGGCGGACACCCTCCAGGTGGAATTTCCTGAGATGATGTCAGAGGTCATCTCCTCCCAGTTGCCCAAGATATTAGCGGGCATGGTGAAACCCCTCCTTTTCCACGCAAAGTGACGTCACAGCCCCAGAAGGTCAGCAGCCATCCATGGTGGATCAAGGGAAAGACCGTTATCTCTTGTCCTGAAGCGGATGTAATATGGAATCCTTGTAGGGAGTCATTTCCATTGTAGACATATAACTAATATCACTCAGAAATGAGCATCTGTTATTTTTCGATATGATATCTTATGTTTTACACGTCATTCTGCCTTGTGGGTCTCATACGTGTTCTCAGTGCAACACAAGTTTCAGAAATAGCAGGGTGAGTCTGGACAGCGTCAGAATTTAATAAAGGACTCATATTCAATAGTATAGATGAAGTGAAGGAAAACAGTTTGTACTTGGATGTGTATATAGTGTTGTCATGGAAACTCCTGTGTAAGCCTGTCAAGTAGCTGTGTGGGAATGCAAACGTGACTTTTATGGTGACCCCCCCCCCACCCCCGGCTAGGGCTGATGGTCTCGTTCTTATCTGGTCTCAGACAAGACAAACAGTGATGCTTACGGCAGTCATTATAAGAACCTTATGGCCTGTTTTGTCTTTTCGCTAAAATGCAACATTTTGCTCCAAAATCATATTATAAACAGCTGTTTGTAACATTACTGTGATGTTTCTCAGCTCTTAAAAGTGTCCTTTAAATTATGTTTATGGACTGTTTTGGATTAAGATGTTTTCTACAGTTTTAATATATTCCTAAAAGGATTGTGCTTTGACTCCTTAAAGAAAATAATCATGGTGTTGGCTGACTATTATCTGTACCTCTTGCATATTTATTTACTACAGAATGGGTTAAATAAAACTCTATTTCCGCTCATTATTTTCCTGCGAAGTGCATTATTCCAGCTTTGGATGGATTTACTAGGGAGTATTCTTCCGGAATCAGTAGTCAAGGTCACTCCACATTCTCATGCTCCAGTTACAGCATACATGCTGGTTTTGGCCACCCTTCCAGTTGTTTTGCTCTGTTAATTTTCACATTTCACATTCCATTCACATAAGCCGAGTCCCTAAATATGGATTACGTGACGCTCGTTTAAGATAAAACACTAAAGTATACATAAATGTTTCTAATCGGCAAAATTATTGATTTCGTCTCATTTCCTTGTTTTATCCGGAATTTTTCCACCTTATTTCGGTTTGTGTTCCGCATTTAATTGGTGAATTCCCATGTCACAGCAGCGTTTATAACAGAGGTTGGTAAGAAGTAGTTCTCGGAATTTTTTGTTCAAATTATTCTCTAAACGGGCCCTTAATGAAGTGAGTGTTGATCCACCGTCTTCACGGTCATCAAAACAAAACTGGGGGAGCCCAGAGCTGCTGTGTTTGGGAAAAGATACAGGAAAAAAAGCGTGTTTGATAAGCAGTGACCGTACACGTCATTTGTGCTGTGTAATTAGCAACATACATTGGAGAAAAGGAACACTGTTACCATGGCGACCACAACGCCTAGGACTTGAGGTCTTACGAGGTTCTAGAGGAAGGCCGCCGGACAGTGGGGGGGGGGGGGGGGGCTTGGCCATCGTGTGGCGCCATAGCCGCCCCGGATCCCTTGACGGATACAATACGAGCAGTAATGTGTGTGAACACATCTCCGAAGGTCAGCATGTTCCATGCAGATACAGAGCGATAGCGAGTCGCCGAGTAACAAGAAAGGAACGTCAGGGGCCGGATAGAACCGCCTGAGATTCCGTAACTGCACCGTTAAACTCGCCGAAGCGAGCCGGCGGCATTGGGGGATTACCCGCCCCCATCTCCGTGGATGCCTTTGCGCTGGAACAGAGAGCGGGGACTGGAACCTCCCCACTGGGAGGTCACTGTGACCTGGAGGACGTCCTGGTGGAGGACCAGCTCATCTATTTGGTGGTAATGAATCAGGAAAGAACATTCCAGGGAAGAATGCCTTAAAGGAACAGCCAAACCACAAAGACGACACAGCGATCGGCCGTTGGAATGCAGTGTAGGTTGAAGCTGACAGAACCTTCTGTCTGTCTAGTTTATGTCGCTTGTGTTTTTAAGCATTTTTCCGTTCAAATCCCGCTTCCCTACAGAACGTGAGGGTGGAACCACGAGCCAGAGAACCGCTCGGGTCTTTAGCGGCATTACGCTGAGCCCCCCAGGGGTGTTCGTCAAAAGCCCATGGTGGAACACAATTTCAGGGATCCCTCACAAAAACAGAACCCCCAAATCACCTAATTAAAGTTCCTGATAAATTTGATTAATTACAAAAAGACAAACAATATAATTAACATATAACAGTTTAGGGATGCAGGGGTCTGGAGCCTATAGCAGTCTATAGCAGTCTATGGCAACCTAGAACAGGGCACTCACATTCACAACAGTGGGCAAATTTGGCAAATCCTATTCACCATTGCATGTTTTATTTTGGGGGGGATTGGAAACCAGGAGGTATACCTGAGAAAATGCAAACTCCACACATGTAAAACCAGGGTGAAGATTCAAACCCTGGACTCCAGAGGTGTGTGAGGGAACTGTGTTAACTACTGCACCATAATGCCCCCCAGCCCATGTAACAGTCATGATACTAAAAAGAAAAAAATCAAGTTATATGTACACATAAATGATTGAAGAACAACGAATTTGCTTTTAATGGGGATTGATCAGTCAAAAAGGAATTATACATGTCAGAAAATGGCGCCCCCTGCTGACCAGGTTACAGAACACAGTGATTCAGGGTCAGCGTGCTTTGGGGGCACGATTTCCCTGAAACGGCCTTCCGAAAGTAAGAACATTCAGGGAAACCTTGCATAAAAAACAGCAAATAAAGCATCCCTCTCTCCGTCACGTCGGCCGCAAGGCGAAGGATTCACCTTTCCCCAAATCGGGGCTAAATATTTCACAGACGCCAGACCCGTCTCCGTCGTAAAATGTGGGCTTTTTGTTTATGACACGCAGGACGAGTCACAAATCCCATTCCTTCTGTTAAAACCCCCTTCCAGCTGTTTCCTTTACTGAGGTAGCCAAGGAAACCGTTCAGCTTTCTGGCGACAGGTATCACAGAGGCCAACAAAAGTTTGTGAGTTTAAGGAGATCCAGGAGCTCGGTGTCATGGCCGTGACAAGGGAGTACTGAGTCAGGTGAACAAATAAAAAAAGTTACTTGGGATGTCTGTCCCAAATATAAAAAGTTAAACAGAAAACAGAGCTTTAATGTGCCAGGGGGAGGATACGGGAAATGTTATCTGCTGCATAAGCCACGCCCCCTGGGTCACATCAACCCCGTCGCCGTTAGTGACTAACTGCGCCTGACGGAGACGCAGTAAATCAGAAGTGCATTTTGGGAGCGGCTTCAATTCGGGACAGCCTCTGATCGCTAACAGCTGTCCCACGGATCGCGAGGGCGACAGATGCACCCCAAAGCATTCCGCCGCCAAGGAGCCATTACTGCGGGAGCTGCATCCTTTTTTTGATGTGAAAATAACAACACTGGACGCCGGGTATGAATACTAATGCTGGTTCTGGTGTTTCACAACGTGAATTTCGGGCCTTCGTACAGCCAGTCGGAAAACAGAGGATGAGGCAGAGGATGATGTACACCGCGTTCCCTACTGTGGGTCTAAAAGCTGGGGCCCGTTTTCCACCGAGTCCAGCTGCCCGTGGGATCTCCGTTTGGGATGAAGATCGTGCTGGGGTAGCGTCTCTGTACTGTCCCACTGGGCAAAGCTGAATGTCTCATGTCCTGAAACACAGCAAAGGCACATCAAATGAATCACACGGAGCCCAAAAGAGGAAGTTCAGACACAAGGCTCTAAATCAGCGAAAGACAACCCTGATCCTGGAGTGCCAGAATCCACCAGGTTTTCCATCCTTCCTGATGAGTCACTATCTGATGAGCCTGAGATCAGGTGTGGTTCATCAGAGACCAGGTAGGATAGAAAACCTGCTGGTCACCGGCACTCCAGCACCAGGGCTGCCCACCCCAGCTCTAAATTCTTGTAAATTCTCCAGTCATCATCAGCTGTCTCAATCAGTGTGAATCTTCATTATCTGCGTTATTAAGTGACAGCCAGTCACAACAGATTTGGACACGTGTCTCGTGGAGGTTTGGCCATTAACGGCATGAGTTTGACTCTTAAGGGATTTCCAGAAACATCCAGTTATAGTGATGAACACGTGTGAAGATTTAGCACATTATTTTAGATAAAAGGCACTGATCTCCATGCCTAGCAATGCAGAGCCTGTATAATTAAAGGTAAATGCTAATTATACCTTTGGCGTCAGGCCATGGTTTCTGGCACGGGAAGAACAGGTTGTTTGGACCCGCGCATTTGAGTTCTTCCAGACTTTGCGGCGTGTTGACGGGTTGGGGTTTTGGGGACAAATCTTCTAACGCCAGTCCATCCGCTAAGCTCCTGAGATCGCAGGTTCGGCCATAGCTCTCAGTATCCTTGTGGCTGTTCTGGTGGAACATCTCAGCAATGAGATGTTGAAAGGATGAATGGTCATGCTCCAGGGGATAAGTGGAGAGTCTGCGCATCCAGTTCAGAGGGTTGCCACTGGGATCACCTGGGAGCCAAAGACACACAGAAGCAGGGAGATGGGGGTCAGCTGACCGTACACCCAGATCAGGCCGGACAAACGGACACCACGATGACGATGACAGTGAGATGACAGTCAAGATGCCGCCAGCATGACACAGGCAGAGGGACAGGCCACCGTGAAGTGCATGTCAGGGAGCTCACCTTCAGTACTGGGCTGCCACGACACCAGACTCTTGCTCCGGTGTTTCTTGGCGCCTGTAGAGAGCCTCATGCCACGACTCCGCAGGAAGCTGGGCCGAGGCTGGAGCAGGACACGGGCCCCTTCCTGGTCCTGAGCCTTTAGGAACATCTGGAGTGGACAACAAGAAAGACCAGCTTTTAGCCAGTCGTCATCCATTACCATCGCCGGGAGCCTTCAGGAAGTGCAAATGAAAACCTACATCTGAGGGAGCCATCTCCACTCTGGGCTACCATTTCACGTCACAAACGGCCGTTTCCGTTATCTGACCACTTGCCATAAATGATTTGAAACAAAACACCTGCGTGCCTTGTAGCTCATGCTGAATGAGCTGCGATCACCAGTGGGTTTTCATAAAGACTAGCGAGCCATAAAATCGGCACAAACTGCTGTCGCTAATGCATTTGGAGTGTTTTTCCCTCACAGTTTAACACAAAAGAAAACACATTCAATTCAGCCTGTGTGACGAATTCAATCAAGGCTTAGAAATTAAAAGCTCAGCGGGAACATAAACACGCTTGGTGTGGGACTGCCACATCGGGCTGGCATTTGCTGGGGATTCATTACAAAACAGCACATGTCATCAGCCAGGTATAGAAGGTCATCCACCGCCCACTGCTAAAGCACATCAAGTAAGGAGAAATGGATCTTCAGACTTGCCTTCTCATAGTTTTCAATTAGAATTTCCACCACAAGGTTCTGGAACTTGATGTTCATTGTGGCCGCCACCGTCTCCTCGTGTGACCGCATTAGCGTTGGCCCAAAGACCACGCCCAGGTTGGGTACGGTCATCAGGTTTACCCGGCTCTGAGCGGAGACCCTGGAAACGGGTGAGAGACAGCTCACAATGCAGCCACATCTTATCTCGATTCTGACAAACTGTGACTATTCTCGTTTTCTGGAGAAGACCAGGATGACTACTGGAGGTGGCGTACTTGACCAGGTGTCCAATCAGAAGGCCCAGCATCTCCATGTTTTTCTCTGGCAGCTTTTGAACCAGGGCTTGCACTGTGGTGACCCTGTAGTCCAAATCGTCTGACTCTGTGAGGGAAAATGTCACATGTACTCAATTCATCAAGGGGCCAAATGTTTGGAAGTGTCAAGAAAAGTTGAGCCAAGGACTCCAGAAATAATGATGCCCAAAATGGCAGAGTGTAAATCATGTCACAGCTGATGTACGCTATGGCTGAAAGGATCAGATCACTTACTGACAGCCAAGATGAAATCCTTGTGTAGCTTGTAAGTCATAAGAGGCTCACTGAGACATCTGGAGAAAGACAGTCAAACAGGGACACTGGGATGGGAACAGGTCTCTAACTCACACAGGAGCAGGCCTCTCACTCGCTTCAGGAGTAGATCTCTCACTCAGACAGGGGCAGGCCTCTGACTCACTTCAGGAATAGGCCTCTGACTCACATGGGGGCAGGCCCCTGACTCACATGGGGGCAGGCCTCTGACTGTCATGAGGGCAGGCCTCTTACTCTCACGGGGGCTGGCCTTTCACTTGTTTTGGGAGCAGGTCTCGCACTCGCACAGGGGCAAGCCTCTCACTCACATGGGGGCAAGCCTCTCATTTGCTTCGGGAGCAGACCTCTCACTCACACAAGGGTAGACCTCTCACTCACACGGGAGCAGATCTTTCACTCGCATGGGAGAAGGCCTCTCATTTGCTTTGGGAGCAGCCCTCTCACTTGCTTCAGGGGCAGGCCTCTCACTCGCACGGAAGCAGTCCTATCAATCATATAGCTCAACTGGTATACCATTTACAGCTTCAAAAACATGGACAGTCACACAGGACATAACCAGGTGTTGGTGGCTCACCTGAGGTAGCGCTTCAGACCACTACAGATAGTCTTGTTGTCCCAGACACATGGATCCAAATCCATGTCTGGGGAAGCCTTAGGAGCTGCAAGGAAACATGCAGGTTACCATGTTTATGGTGCTGTGACCTCATGGCGGGTTATCCATTCAGAATGACGTCGGCTGATGTGACGTAGGACAATCCTCCAAGGCAGTAAGGCAGCAGCCTATCTCTCTTACCGAACACTGTTGACATCAGCCGCTGGACTCTGGAGCTGACGCCTTCGGTTCTATAGAGTCCCACCGCGTTAAGGCCTGGGTGTGGAACAGAAACAATTGATTTTACTGCATTTTGGGTCTTTTCAGAGCCGAGCTGGAACCAGACAGTTCCTGGAGAAGGAACATACAAGGAACGTACATTTCACCACATTTGGTTTTGTGTGGTGGATCGTAACAGTGAGACAGCGAACAACGGTGAAGGTTTCAGCGAACGTTACTGTAATCCAGAAGAAACATGGAGAGCGGCCTGTGCTTCACAAAGCTCAGACTATACCACCTTTGGTTTGATTGTTCACATTTAACGAACAGAGTTTCTTTGAAACTTAATCTCATGTAGCACTTGGGAAGTAAGATGGCACATTTTCAAAGACTCACCCCTCTCTTCGACCAAAGTGATGCTCTTCTTTACGAAGTTAAAGCCGGTCTCGTTTAACAGCGCTGCAGAGAACGGGGACACCAGTGTCATTAAAGCACACACAGGGGGTGTCGGTCACATCTCACGTACAGCCCCAATGAATTCCAATGAAGTTGGGATGTTGTGCAAATTGTAAATAAAAATAGAATGCAATGATATGGAAATCTCATAATCCCATATTTTATTCATAACAAAACATAGAAAACACATCAAATGTTTAATCTGAGAAAATGTATCATTTTAAGGAAAGGATAAGGTAATTTTGAATGTCATGGCAGCAACACGTCTCAAAAAAGCTGGGACAAGGTCATGTTTACCACTGGGTGGCGTCCCCTCTTTTAACAACAGTCTAAACGTCTGGGGACTGAGGAGATCAGTTGCTCGAGTTTTGGAGAGGAATGTTGTCCCAGTCTTGTCAGATACAGGATTCTAGTTGCTCAACTGTCTTCGGTCTTCTGTGTCGTAATTTTCGTTTTATGATGCGGCAAATGTTCTCAATGAAAGATCTGGACCCCTGGCAGGCTAGTTCAGTACCCGGACCCTTCTTCTATGAAACCATTATGTTGTAATTGATGCAGTGTGTGGTTTGGCATTGTCATGTTGGAAAATAGGTCTTCCCTGAAAGAGATGTCCTCATAATGGCAGCATATGTTTCTCTAGAACCTGGATATACCTTTCAGCATTGATGGTGCCTTTCCAGATATGCAAGCTGCCCATGCCATGTACTAATGCACCCCCATACATCAGAGATGATGGCTTTTGAATTGAGCGCCGATAACACGCTGGGTGGTCCTTCTCCTCTTTAGTCTGGATGATACGGCATCCCTGGTTTCCAATAAGAATTTCAAATTTAGATTCGTCTGACCACAGAACAGGTTTCCACTTAGCCACAGTCCATTTTAGATGAGCTTTGGCCCAGAGAAGACGCCAGCGCTTCTGGATCATGTTCAAATACAGCTTCTTCTTTGAATGATAGAGCTTTAACTGGCATCTTTGGATGGCACGGCGAATTGTGTTCACTGATAACGTTTTCTGGATATATTCCTGAGCCCATTTAGTGATTTCCATTGCAGAATCATGCCTATTTGTGAGGCAGTGCTGCCTAAGGGCCTGAAGATCA
>JAODJU010000036.1:5831655-5844968 GCA_026776725.1 Gnathonemus echidnorhynchus | reverse complement strand
AGCTGAGCTGATTCAGGAGCGTCATCGGGGCTGGGGACTCGAGCGGAGTCTCGTCACGGAGGGGGGGGAAATGAAAGCCTCTTAGCTTTTAAGTAACAAAAATATCAGGAGCTTTCAAATCCTCAGAGACCTGCAGGCGCACACACACACACACACACACACACACACACACACACGCACACACACACACTTCATATATTCCTATCATTATGGGGACTCTCCATTCATTTCTATCAGTATGACTCTAACCCTCACTATGACAACCTTAATTTTTTGATTGCAGTCACAGATTTTTATAAAATTGAGGTTATCCTTTTGGGGACCGAAAAAATGTCCCCACAAGGTAAAAAGTAACAGATTTTTATCACATTGTAAGGAAATCTGGTCCCCACAATGTAATAATCACAAACACACACACACACACACAGAAACACTAGTGAAAGCATTTCTGAAATTTTCTGGAGCCGGTCCTCCAGACATCAAAGAACACAACATTTCCTGTAACTACTCCCTTTTAAGACGAGTCCTTTCAGTTACATGACGTATCTCATCTTGTTTTAGCCAGAAACATAGATGTGTTTCACTTCCTTAGTGCGTGACGGGGAACGAGCCCTATGTGACCGCTGCAAATTAACAGCACAGGGATTTGTGAAAGGAAAGAAGCACAATGAAGTCCTCCTGTGTCCTTAAGCTGGGCCGGGGAACTTCCTGGCGATGTCAGCGGGTGACCGCACGTTGGATGTGACAGCTTCCCTATGTCAGTTTGGCAGCGAACGTGGAGAACTTACCGGCTCCACAAACTCAAATTTCTTTTTCTCCTGAACTTCTTGGATTTTGAAGACATATTCGAGAGATGCATCATAAAATGCCTGTCTCTCCTTATCGATCTGCACGTCTGCCTAGGAAGAAGGGAAAGCTGGTCACCGGAACAGCAAACACATGATCCAATGTTCCTCACATTATCCGCTTCGTCTTAAATGCGCCAGCAAACAGGCTCACCTCTTCTAAAAACGTATCTTTCTTTTTTGTTGACAAATTCAGGTGCTTGTCTAAAGCAGAGTAGTATCTCTCCGTCTCTCGGTCAAACTTCTTCTTTCCTTCCTGAAGGAAGAGAAAAAACAAAGTGTTCAACAACTGAAACCCAACATCTGAGCTTTCACAAGCGATCTGACTCCGGAGAGTCTAGGGGACAGTCTAACCTCACAACCCTCATTCCCATTGTTTGACACACAGCAGAAGATTAAAATAAGCTATTATGAGTAATTTGAGAAGAAACGACAGTAATTTTCTTGGGAGGTAAATGTTTTCGTTAATTATCCTAATTGGCATTTTTGTTTGTGTCCCTTTTCACGTTAATTACACAGAATAGGTGCCATTGTCCCTTTTATCCAGGCACCACTCTTTCCGCCATAAGGTTATGAAACGCATCTCCAAAGTCTGCTGACTCACACAGAGCTGGCCAGGGGCTGGAGAGTCTGAGGACGGCACAACTACGAAACCTGAACTACTGCTGTAAGCAAGCGGAGAAATGTCATCTTACCGGGAACACAGAGACGGTCTCTGATGAGAAGCAGCCTTCAGAGGCAGTTAGCAATTAGCTGCAAAGAGCAGAATGTGGCTGAATGCCTAAGCTGCCTCACTTAACTCGTACTTTCCTGTTTGAAAAGAAAGGTTCCTAACACAAGACGGGCAGCAAAGTTTAATGCTGATGCTGAAGATACAGACATTAGAGGCTGCCTTTGCCTTCTAGGAATGATTATCAGCAACAAAGGATCCAGCAGTCAGGAGAGGCGTCACAGACTGGCACTTGGCAGAGGTGTGACGAGGGCCCTGCAAAAAATTCCCTGGAGTACTAGTTAATCTCTACGAACAAAGTTCTGTTCAGAATACGGCACTTTCTCTGACTCCTGACAGATGTGAAAGCAGGACCGTGGAGAATCAGGACAGGAAGAGTATTGATGCCTTTGAACTTTAGTGCTGATGAAGATTTTGAAGAATACTGTGGAATTTAATGACAATGAGAGGATTCGTCATCGACTGAAACCTGAACTTTCAATTGAAGCCCAGATGACCCGACTGAAGCGGTCTTACTTCGGCACATTATGAGAAGACCTGGTGCACTGGTGTAGATGGCAGGGCTTGGAAAAGCTGAAGAGGAAGAGGATGATCAACAAGGTGGATGGACACAATCATCTCAACAATGAACCTTTGGGAAACCTGAAGACTCAGAGGGGAGACAGGACATGCCGTGGGAACACCATCTGCATGGTCTCTGTATGGTCGACATCACTTTGACGGGATAAAATATGATGATGATGATGATTATTATTATCATCATTATCCCTGTTAATAATTTAGGTTCCTGTTTTGGCTATTGCAGTTTTCTCAGAAATACAGAGGACACCTCTAAGAAAGGAGGAAAGCAGAGCCAGAGAAACAAAAAGGCTCATTTGGCAAGACACTCACTTCCTCTCAGCTCCTGCATCTCGTCCTATGTCTGGCCATACAGAGGACAAAGAGAAGTATAGGCCATGTGAGATAACGAGACGCCGAATTATCAAAGAGCCACCTACGGCTCGGGGGGACTTCAGAAGTGAATAAACTGCAAAAATTCCATTTTTGGCCAAGGCGTGATGAAAGGGGGCTTTGTGACATTTTAAACTTGGACAATGGCTTTATTTCCCCCGTCTCGCAATCATCAAACTAACAGCACACTCACATGAATTAGCCTGTACAGTGTTACAACAGGATCAGAGTGACAGCCAGGGCTGTGCCAAATGACACAGGCAGAAAAATGTTACAGTGGGCCTTTTGGTGTGTTTTTACAATGCATTTTTGTGACGGCCAAATGTAGCTTCATGAACCACTTGCAGTATTTTCTGACCCCACTAGATGGTGCTGTCTGTTCAAAAATGTGCTCAAAGCATACCCCAAAGCAAGCCAATGGCACCATTTTGAGCCTTGGCTCAAGAAAAGAATGAAACATTTTGGTAAATTTTAGTTTACAGATATACAAATAATCAAGAAATATGTTAATTTTTCACATGGAATAAATGAATATAAGAAGCGATGCTCCTGTCTATCTGCATTTTTGGCACCTGTGTTAAAACAAGCACATGAAATACATGATGGGTAAATTTCACTTAAATTACTGACATTTCAAACAAGATGTGTTACATGTGTAACATGTGAGTGGTATTTTTATTGCTGTATCAAAGCAGATAGCTGTACGCTATGTATCACTGGCTGGTTCACCAAAGTCACATTCTAGTGGTAACTTATTAGTTAGCTAAGGTGTCGTTATAAAAAACGGGTTGGCTGTAAAAAATCTTTAAAAAAGAAGCAGCCATAGTCACACTCGTCCAACACACAAAACGCAACCGAGTGTTTAACGATCCTTGGCATCCGACATACACCAAACGTAATTAAAGTTCATAGTCACATTACAAGTAAACACAACAATAACAATGTACCCAATTCCTCCAAAGGGGTCACGGAGTTCAGTGCTCCAGTGACCTGGTTAGCAGGTCTGTTTCCAAACACCATGATATTTGTTTTTGCTCTGTTATTCTTTCTCTGTTATTTTGGTAACCCCTGCCTTCTCCAGTTCACGCCGCACTTCTTCGTAAACTTTTGCTTTCCGCTCTGACGACTCCAACCCTGTCCCCTGACGTCACGCGCTATCGACTCTGGCCCAGCAGTCTTCTGGGGCCGGAAAAGAGCCCCGGCCTGGATATATCGGCCCCTCGTCGCTATTATTTGTGGTGTGAATGCAACGACTGGGCCAGAAATTAGGCTCGGCCTGGGCACCGGCCCTGGTGTGAAAGCGCTATCACAGGGCAGCATCGAAAACACAGGCAGACTAGCTAGCACAGGAGGCTACGGAGGGAATTCTTAGGGGCGTGGTCTCTGACTGCTGCTAAATGCTAACCGCTAACCACAACCTGGAGCCAGATACGGAAACAGAAACACTGCCGCTGGTTCCGCTTTTCTCCAGCTCCACGTGTTGATCCTTCTCCAGATGATCAACATCAGCCTCAGGGACCGAGAGCTTCAAACATCTGTTACAGGGGAACCCAAAGTTTCATGACACCTGTACTATTAACACTGACTAATTAGTGAGCAAAAACAAAGACATCTGTTTTGAAATAGCAGTGGCAATATCATTTAACATACAGACATTGTAAATAAGCCCTTGAACTATTTTTGGTAACAACATTAAAAAAATATGGTAAATAAGCACTTTACTCATTTTGATGCTTTTATATTACTAGAATTTTATTTAAGAAGGCCATGTCTCACAGAGATAAAATTAAAAGTAAAATTAAGCTCTGGTACCATAGATAAATGTCAACTGACAGTCAATACCATTTAAAACTGGTGTAGAAGAATTTATCAAGTAAAACTACACCAGCTTAGGGAGCCATTGCCCTACATTTTCACAGATAAGAAATACAAGACAGATACGAGACAGGTAATTTTTTGTATTGACCTGAGGGCTGATGCCTGAAGTCAGAGAGAGGGGGAGGACAAAAAAACCTTCCTTTAGCCACTGGGAAAGCCACATTCCTTTAGGGATCTAGCGCCGATGCTGAGGTCAAGGGGTTTTCTGCTAGGAATAATGCTTAGCGTCCTCAGAGGAACATTGTTAGGAAAAGCCGTGTAATGTGAGCACAGAGATGTACAGTAGTGTGCGGGGCCAGTGCAGCACGGCTCCAGCTAAAGTGCAGGGCGCCCCCCAGTGGTGGGAGGTCTCCAGTGTACAGCACTGGGAGGAAGTTTGTGGGGAACACACCGTCACTTTTCACCAGGCGTGTAACATTCAGCGGGTCTGAACACCACGCCACCCTTTACTGGTAACACTGAACAGTGTAAGATTACCCGGCATGGTGAGGCAACCTCTGCATGCATTTAGCAAGTTTAGCATTTAGCAAGTTCTGAGTCGTGTGCCGATGGTGCCATGAGAGACGAGCACATGGCAATTGATTAAATGATGTTTTTACAAGCAGAGCTGGTCAAGCGAGCGGAAGGGTGTGTGTGTGGTGTTTAAATAGAAAGCCAGCACAGGTGATATTCTGTTTAAAATATCAATGATGAACCATGGCCCTACTCAGGGAAAGTGGTTGAAAGACTGATGAATGGATGGATGAATGGATGGATGGATGGATGATTAACAATGGCTCCACTTTCAGTCTTGGTTCTTGGAGGGACAGGGAAAAATACCCCTAAACAGATTTCCACAACCCCCAAAATGGACTAAAAAAACAGCCACTTAGAAGAGTGGCAAAGTGAATCCTGAAAAAAGAAGGTGGATTGAGCCAGCATATTGCCACTATGGCTCCTTTCAGATTCTGTTCAGTGAGTTTTATACTGAATATTGGCCTCCATTTATTTACTACAGAAATTAAATTCACCTAGAATCCTCCCTGCAAATTGGGAAAGCAATGACATTATTGTTTTTTGTGGTAAAGTAATTTGCTGATGTTAATGACAATTTCAGAACCTGAAACAACAGTCCCATCTGAGCTTTAGATTCAACGAGGCGTGGATACTTTTAAAAACAAAGACAACTGCAAATAAAAGCAATTTATGATTTATGTGGAATCATTCTCTAGTTTTCACCCACAGAGACAAACGCATGGACCTACCTTGGCAGCATCAATCTGCTCTTTACGGAACTTCTCCAAGGGCGTGATCAGAACGTCACCGGCATTCTGTATCTGAAATCAACGTTTGACAGTTTTTAAGTCCTGCATTTGAAAGCTGCTATATTGCACAACACATTTTACTCGCGCAAGAGTCAGATAATGTAACAGATAATGACAGCAAATCGAAGAAAAAGTGTCCACTATACAGGAGTGAAGAAAGGCCCATCTGGTGAACACAGCAGAGAAATGCGTTGTAAGAATGGGGCACTTAACACAGCAGATTGCAGACCAATATCACTGGGTGCACTGGTACTTGTATAACATGACAGCATTCATCACCGCCAGATTGGGAGTGAGAGGAATTTGCTCTTTGTGTCTCGAGGGTTGAGACAAGGACAGCCACTGTGTTTTAGCTACTTTGCTGTATCGCATCTAACGGCAGCACGGCGTGTGGTCAGGTAATAGTGAATCATCATTATAACCAAATAAATCCCTCAGAAAACACTTAAGCCACCACCCTCCCCCCTGTCACCACTTCCCCCAAGCTTGTGCCCATTGTTTTGCTTAAATCTCACTTCCTCTCCTTCAGGAAGGAGGGTGTGACCTGACCGATGGCCAAAAAAAGCGACACTTCCTTAAAAGTCTCCTTTACTCTCCACAACACTAGGGGACGCTGTGTGCACTTTCCGTAACATGCAGGGAAGAACCAGGCTGCTGGCCATCATGATACCTAACTGCTTTGCAAAATGTACATAATAAACTAAACACCGAGATATAGATATAAAATACATTATTAAAAAACTGGAGTTAAAAATACAAGTTGATTTACATTTTAACTTGGACCTTAATTGGATTCGAAGTTAATGTAAAAGTTAGAGCGCAGATAAAAACAGATTCCAAAAGATATTTCAACACACCTTTATACACACTGATTTTATTCAGCGACAAAAACAAATGAAGGAATTTGCCAACCAGGCCTAGAAGTCACACTTTTGATATTTGCGATGTGTTTCTCAGCCAGTCTAAATTTATGGCACAAAAAATCCCAAGAATGGCACCACGAGGTCTTATTTAGAGCTGACCTTGGATTCACCGGCACTGAAAATCATTGCAGAAGACTTGAGGCTCTCAGATAAAGGGGCAGAGGAATGCAGGAGTACAAGAAAACCGCGATTAAAAAGATCTCTGGCAAAAAGACGCCCACGCTCATTCAAAAGCCATCTGCACTCACCGCCTTACGTGCCTATTGTTCCTGCACAGTTACCTGACAAATGCCAGCATGATTTATGGGGTGTAAAGGCCGTATCAAGTGCAGTTAGGTAGAATCACCGAGTGGGGCTCCCCCGAGACACAGAAAATGGAACGCTCCAAAGCGTGGTCATCTGCCCGCTGACTCACTGCAACCATGCGGCCTACCTCTATGCATGGAAGGCTGGCCTCTGGAGGAGGAGGATGATGGTACATAAATTAACAACAAGAGCCCTTTATCGACGAATAAATGAGAATCCAGCCCCCCCCCATCCCCAAAAAATGCAGATGTAGCCCACACAATGCATGCTTCATAGTCTGTTCACACTACCAATGCGTTAGACTGGCTCCACCCCAGAAAATCTTCTTGGTGAAGGGTGACCTTACACCGCATGCTCTCACGAAGACCACATGACCATCTAGCATGTTCTTAGCAAAGGTGGTCACCGCCCATCTCGAGGTGAGAGTCAGGTGACGGGGATTATCAGAGCTCAGCCCTTGGTGTGTCCCGCTTGGTCCGAGAAGGGCTGGTTTTAATACTAATGTTCATGTGGGGACATATTACCTGGTCAGGAATCCCATCTGAGCCCAGACGGGGCATCCACATACTAACTTAAGACCCTAGTGTCCTGGCTCATGCCTCACAGGGTGGGGGGCCCCCATGCCCATCCCTAATTACACGTTCTATTTAACGCTCCCCTCGATCGTCACCGGGGCAGGACACGCTCTTAAGACATTAAGTAAATCTCTGCAATTATGGGCTCCTTTAATTGGGATCCCAGGGTTAATGTTATCAAAATTATGGGCTGCACAGCACTATCATTATCAACTGCTGTAATTTTCATTAACTCCCCACGTCGTCGTAATCGCACCCAACTGGAGGCCGGTCCAGAAAAATAAACAAACCGACTCGGTTTATGTGATGGGATTAAGTCAGCCCGCCGTGTGGCCCCGAAGGCCCGGGGGAGGCCTGATCTCTGGCGGCTAAAAGGTTTGAGTCTAATGGCTGACCTACTCTCATTCATCCTGCTGTCGTCTCCTAACGGGATAATGGAGAAGGACCAATGAGAGCTTCAGGGCTAAAGCCTGGAAGACAGGCCAATATAAGTGAGAATTATGTTGTCTGGGAGGTGATCGAAAACAGCAAGCGTCCAAGGGCATCTTTATGTATACCCGAGCAACTGAGAAACAAACGATGTCCGTATTTTTTAGGTCAGACCAAAGCCATGGTGGAAGCCTGCCAGTGGTCTTTGAGGGTCCACAGTCCAGCACCCCGCTTGTGCAGAGAATCCAGTCTGGTGTTTACATGGGTCTTGGAAGTAGGAGGTGGATGTACTGGTTTGGGCCATGTGGGCACAGAGCTATGGTATACCCTCAAGTGATTAGTAAGGGCAGAGCCTGTAGCAACTGGGGGTCAGGACAACCCCAAGAAGCTCTGCTAACTTATGACAATAGCAGCTGTATTAAAGACAATATTAACGTTGTTCAGATCATTCGGAATTATTTCAGTCCTTTCTCAGTTTCGATGTTTATTTCTCGGCCAAAGAGATCTTCCCCAGAGCCGACAACAGCTAAATCATCCAAGAACAAGCTCATCAGAGCCCTCAATGGGACTGACAGAGCCCAGAATGAAGCCAGCGGCTGGCAGATGTAGCAAGGCAGCCAGAGCTGCCCACCATGGCAGCAGGGAGCCCCGCACTCCAGCTGCGGGGACCTCGCCTGTGGCAGATGTGGGACCACACAGGGCCCCTGGCTTCTGGGCGAGGATCCGACATGTCAAGCTGGGCAGAACGTCGGCATTTGAAGCTACAAGGAGGGGATATCTGCTTACCAGCCGTCTTCTCTCCTCTTCTAAGGTGTCCAACAGCTGGGAGAATTCTTTGAAGGACTGGGCTGAAAGGAGATATACAAGAAGCGTTCAAATTCACGACACACTGCAGCATGTAAAATAGGGCCCCTTTCCCTCTACGCCTTGCCCTAGTTGCATGTTAATGAAGTCGTGTAGAGTGCATCCTAGAGGTAGGGGGTTTATGTCATGGAAGGAACTACGGCGCGGGCCGGCCACGTGCAGCATAGCGATTACCCCCAAACAGCCCGAGTGCCCATCAGAGCGGATGACACGGTGAAGGATGAGGCGCCGGGCACGGATGCCGCCTGGGATAACGGGCCGCGCGGCTCGCAGCTCGGCGATAAGAGACCCGGCGGCAGTTTGAGGACACATGCCTTCGCTGAGGTGCTACCAGCTGCTGATTATATCAGGGATCACAGGAAAGGCGAGTGTCCCCAGCCAGGATGCTATCATCTCGAGCAACGCACCGAAAAAGCCACCAGCCATTAACATCTCAGTGTGACCAAGGCAGAGTGGGGGGGGGGGGTGCTGATGAATCATCTATAGCAGTGCTTTCCAATCTGGTCCTCGGGGACCTAGAGCAGTCCATGTTTGTGCTCCCTCCCAGCTCCCGGTAGGAGTGTCTGGCGGGGGGTTAGGAGGGAGCAAAAATGTGGACGGACCGTGGGTCCCCGAGGACCAGATTGGGAAATGCAGATCTATTGTCGTCCCTTTTAATGGCTTCCAAGGAAACTGCTGCTAAGGCAACCAGTGATCATAAAGAAATCCATGTACGGTTTCACTGCGTAGCAGTGCATGGCAGGACCTCGGTCACGATTCACCATGCTGAAGCCATGAGGAACAAACATCACATGGGCTGTGGAAGCGGCTCTCACACGGCCTGCCTCCTCCCGAAAGTAAGCTGCCTCTACAAAGAATGACCTTTGAAACTCAAACTTTCCTTCCTTCTATTGTTGTGCAATTAATGGTTTCTATGGCCGTATCAATCTGGCGTGGGGATTGATTTCCAGATAACTCCCGTGGCTTCTGAATGTCACCGGAGGAAGTTCCCGAAAAATCGATAGGGGGTCAGGTGACCTCGTCTGGCAGGGACATGGGCGGGATGGCAGGTTTTCGCGGGAAACTCTAGGCATCAAAGTACACCCATGGCCTGTTTCAGGATACCAGCCTGGGTCCGAGCAAGTCATCAAGTCGAAATTGATTTCAGCACAATATTACTGCTCCGTATGTGATCCAGGCCTTTAGCACAGGATACCAAAGGGGAAAACTGCACGTGTCATCCTCCTCTGGCACACAGCTCACACACCTAAACACACCACAAATCCGCATAAACATGGTGACAGCTACCTGGCTCCCAAGAACAAACTTGGGGCGCAATGAATCATGGGATCGATCTTGTTTGGCGAGGATGCAACTGACGCATCTCTGATATTTGGGGCAAGAACGACATTCGGGGATTTTTACCATCCTCTGTACTTCTGTTCTTGAGTATTGAAACTGGTCTTTGCCAATGGAAGATGACGTAAAATGGGTTATACGAGAAAACAAGTATGGTCAAGTACGCATATTGAGAAATCCCCCCGCTCACTAGATGTGGGTTCGATTTGAAGAATCAATTAACTCATCACTAGGCTCTTCAGACTACAAGCCTAAGTCTTTGGAAGAAAAGAGAAGAATAAAAAGGCTTACAGAGGCATAGGGGGTGTGGCTTGCATGGGGTGATATTGGGGCGAGAGATGTGGGGGGTGTTGTGTGGGAATGTGAGACACCCTGAGCCCCTTCCTGAGCGATGGACATGGTATTTCCACATGGTGGCAGCACTCTTCAGAACATCCGAATCACACGTCCATAGGTCCATGCGCCTGTACATGTATCTCTGACTCCTGCACTCTGAGATGAGGCTGGGTGATAACTTTTAAGCTATAATAAATAAGTGAGAGCTTCGCCATTGTCAGTGAGGCTCCCCGACTCTCCCTCACGGAAATGCCAAGAAAAGGTCATAATTCCGCAAGCGGCCCTGGCGTGACGGTGACCTTCTAGAGAAGAAGACTCACCCACGTTAACCTCGTCGTCTGTCTCGGTGTCGCCGATGCACTCAAACTGGAACTCCTGCAGCGATTTGGAGAACTTCTGTACGGAGGCAGAGAGATCTGGGGGCAGAGGGAAAGATGGGGATACAGGTGAGGGCCAACGCGACATGCGGGGCCTCGGACCTGATCTCAGGGCTTTGAAGCTGTCAGACGGTTTAAACGTTTGTCTTCTTTCAGGACCAGGTTTGTTCCACAGCTTCTGTTACACTTGGGGCCAACGAAAACCGTGGGAACACCTAGCATTTTTGGCATTATGTTTCAAAAATAAAATTTAAATTAAAAATTACTACACAAATACTGGCGATAATGTTTGTGAACAATCAAAGAATGTTAACAAATATCACATACTGGACGATTAAATATGTGACTGGAATAAAACTCTGCAATCACTAAAAATTGGAAGTGTTTCCACAATTTTGGGCACTAGAGTAATGTTTAATCAGTAGCGTCAAAGACTGGATGCTGCATAAAGAGAAACCTGAACGTAGTGATGTCCCACGATTCTGGTGAAATCCATCTGACTATTTTGTAATAATTGATGGCCAAGCAGGACTCAGCAGGAGAAGCTGTTACTGCAGTCAAACTGCTGCAATTTATTTCACTTCCCAAAAGCTAACAGAAATGAGAAACTTAAAAAAAAAAAAAAAAAATCAGATTAGAAACAGCCTCATGTGGTTCAGTATAAGAATAAACATGCACTATGGCCGTCCAGTTTGGTTTCCAGTGTCACGTTATCGGCTCTGATGTGCATTCCAAGTGCATTGATGCTGCCGTTATAGTAACTAAAGCCTGAGATAGTTATATCGAGATAGATGCAAAACTATCAGTTCCTTAGTAACACACAGCATGGGAATTAAACAGCTTATTGATGTCTTTGAGAGGAACGCAGGGGGCGTGGCCAGTAAGACCCACTGAATCCTGGGATTTTCTTGGTGTCTTTTGGGGGAGGTGACACTCAGCGTGGGGCCATGCGACGCTGTCAGAAGTGCACACCAGGGCTAACACCTGAGAAGGAACGCAAAGGCCTGCATACATCTGCTGTCACGAGCTGTATCCAAAATGCCGCCATAAACCGGGTGATTACCCACCGTCTTGATTAAGCCGCGATTTTAACGGTGAGACACCAGATGGCGGAACTGAGAGGCTCATCGAGCCAAAGGGAAGTGAATCTCGGCACAGCCCTAAATAAAAGGATTCGAGAGTCATGCTTTTGCCTGTGTATCATGTGACTGAGTATCCCCAGGAGGGTTAAAGGTCAGTCAGTTTCTGTCCAAAGCTTGTTGTGGGCTATCCACTCTAAGACTTGCTGTGTGGTGGGGGAGGACATCTGCGCGATATTACTTCAGTTAATCGTCGCTGTTACTCAAACCACTCAGATAACTTAATTTAACACTTCAGACCCGAAGGCAAAGCACAAGCACTTAAACACCCCAATCCTAAGGGACCTTCAAGCTCAAGATGAAGTCCCTCATATAAAGGTCATGAGACCTGGACAGAAATCCAGCGTTAGACTGCCGGGTCCTGGGAGGAAACGGACTCATCGATCTGGCAGGACCCTCTGGGACCCTCCAAGTACGGCGCATAGAGCTCAGTAGCGCGGACGAGATCATATGTGGTGTCACACGGGAAGACGGATCTGTAGCACCGCGGTGAGGGTCCACGGGGGGGGGGACAATCAAGGAACATCTCCTTAGAATCAACACGCTAATCTTACACTCCGGAGTTAATAGACAGACATGACGCAGAGCGGGTGTGTAAAGAACGCTTCAGTGAGAACTCCCCGTTGCTGTGTGCAACCTGCTACCCTCCTCCACCAAACATCCCATTCTGATCTCGCCCAAATTAATTTTGCCATACAACATACAAGAAAAATAAGTAACTATTCCACATTTTATATTCACCCTAAGGGCACCGTGCCGGGTAGCATTCCAAGCAGGTCGGTAAATCTCCACATCGTCACACAGAACGTAAACGTGACCGACGCACGGTGAGCGAGGAAATGTGTGTGAACCTAAACTGCAGCTTCCCCACCAATAAAACCAGATTATTCATGCTGGATTATTCACGCTGTCCACCTTAGGGCTGTTTTGTGAAAAGCAGGGTCCCACGTTCATTTAACTACAACCCAGAAGTGGGCGGGCCTCCGTGTGTATCGTAGATGAGACGGCCATATCTGTGACGGTGTTGTACTCCGTGTGTGTCTTAGATGAGACAGCCACATTTGTGACAGTGTTGTACTCCATGTGTGTCTTAGATGAGACAGCCACATTTGTGACGGTGTTGTACTCCATGTGTGTCTTAGATGAGACAGCCACATCTTTAACGGTGTTGTACTACATGTGTATCTTAGATGAGACAGCCACATCTGTGACGGTGTTGTACTCCGTGTGTGTTTTAGATAAGACGGCCATATCTGTGACGGTGTTGTACTCCGTGTGTGTTTTAGATGAGACGGCCATATCTGTGACGGTGTTGTAC
>JAODJU010000036.1:5770783-5782812 GCA_026776725.1 Gnathonemus echidnorhynchus | reverse complement strand
GTAAATAATATGCGGCCCGTGAGACTTGAACTTGGACATAGTGCGGCCCACTGCAAAAAAAGGTTGAGAACCACTGGTGTAAGGTGTGAATATATATATATATATATATGTGTGTGTGTGTGTGTGAGTGAGGGAGTGGTCAGGGCACGAGCTCCCCACTGCTGGCAGACGGCAGAATCCTGCGCGCCCCACCCCAAAAAAAAAGGTATATCAGGACATATACACCTGAAAAGCAGATACACACACACACATATATATAGGTTTACAGCTTTGGGGGGGGGGGCAGACGTACACCAACAAGATTCATGGTGTTCATGTGTTTCTTTTAATGACAGCAGTCAAAAAAATGCAGATATTTTTGTCTGCTTTTCAAGTGGTTGACGTGACATATTTTCTGACTGCTGGTGGGAGTGTGCTCACATGTGTTCCGGGATGGAACTCTGCCATGCGCGAGACAGAGAGCAGAGGAGAATTGTAGATGCGCGACCGTGTAGAAACAAAAATGACAAGCTGTTGTGTAAATAAGATAAATTACATAAGGCTAGTTTGTTTAATAAAAGGACAATGTATAGACCTGATCTACAGGAAAGGTAACTTTATTAAATTTATTAAATAAAATTAACTTGATCTTCAAGGGGGGGCGGGAGGTGCCATTGGGGGGGGCGCCCCCCCTAATATAATGGTAGGGGAAACACTGTATTATTGTATAATGTTTGTTATTAATGTATAATAATGATAATAGTTGATACTTTATTGATCCCCCATGGGGAAATTCTCTTTACACCTCCCCCCGAAGGGCAGCCACCCATAGCAGTGCCCAGGGAGCTGGGGGTTAAGGGCCTTGCTCAAGGACCCACAGATATGCCAAGGCCGGGCTGGAGCTGGTGACCTTCTGATCACATGCACAGAGGCTGAACTATTATATTAAAGCCATTAAGGTATGTCAGGATGTTATGGTATACTTACATGCTGCTTATGAATGTTCTATGAATGCATTATGAATACATTATAAAGGTGCACTTAATGTAAAGTGCTAGCAAAAAATGTAGAACGTACTGCGACATTAACTTTGATTATTATTTCTTTGAATCACTTGAATGACGGCGATGTGGTCTTATACAACACAAACATCAAAATTTGACCTCCATGGAAAGTTCCAGAAATCCACACAACAGAGGTCAACATAGGTCGGTCATGCGAGCAGATCCGAGGCCCCGACCTACCTCTTACTGGGTTGGATCCGGCGGTCTCCTTTCCTCCAGGTTATGACGGGTTTGGGAGACGCTCTGGGCTTGCAGATCAGGGACACGTCCTTGCCGAGGGTGGCCACAAGCTGGACCGGGCTCTGCCGGAACGTGGGCGCTGATGCTGTTAGAAGGACAGTACTGAGCTAAACAGGCCGTCAGCAGCCAGCGGCAAGACGCGGATCACACGCTTAATGCACACAGGGTCAGGGGAAGCGTGACCCACTTTGTCTCCATGAAACAGACACTGTAACGGCCTGATATGACTGGAAAGGTCATGTTCCCATCACCAAGTCGGGTGTAAATTTATTTGGGAGGGTAGGAATCAGAGCATGCAGTTTGCCTAATTTCTGAGCCAAAAGTTCAGCCTGATCGTGCACTGAAACAAAGGATTTTCAGAAATTACCAAGTACGTTTACTACGCCACCTGTGGTGGCCGTTGGTACTGATCGCCATGGAGAACACCTCTGTGGTATACTTCTCTGGTGCGATTACCTCACATTTATCTGACGCTCTTCCAATAGAAGGAAGGGTTAAAATTTACAGGGGCTACCAGGGATTTGAACCCATAACCCTTCGGTTAGCAACACGGTACGCGACTTGCTAAGCGTTGTGAGCGACAGCGACACTGTATATTCATCTGAAACATGATTATGTGAAATAATACAGTAATAACAAACCAGAGCTCGAGGCTTAAGAGAAGGTGTTATGGGCTCTTTGGGGGCTGATTAAATACAAGCACCCTCATGTTTGTACATCATTCAAAGTTAAGAACATACAGACATTTCCATTAATGTTTGCTCCAGTAAATAAATGCTTCTGTTCTTAATGAGGAGACTTGCAAATATGTACGTAGTATTATACTGAAAAAGAGGGTTCAATAGACAGGGCAGTTTAAAGGCTGGTTAGTAGATGCCTGTGCGATCAGCTCGCTTCCACAGGTCACCACACTGGGACAGGGAATGGAGGGCGCCACCTGCAGGTACGGAGGCACAAAGCTCAACCCACTGCGGACTCGGTGTGTAAAGAACATGGCAAGGTGTGTGGGATCTGACGGCAAGCAAAAGACGGGATCTCCTCAGTGACACGGTGACTCCTGCTGTGTGAGATTCCTGCAGCTACCCGCTTTCCCACCGAAAAGGAACATCCCATAATTTGCAACGTTGCCCCGAGTGACGGTGAATCACAGCCGAAGTGTCTGAATTGTTATTTTCTGGCTGCTTAGGTGAGAGAGCTGAACGCCAGCATCTTCTAAAAATAGAAACAAGCAAATTATACATTTATGCTCACATTCTCCTGGGAAATTCACTGTTCTTTTGGAAATATATCCACTCATGTCAGAGTTATATATAAAAAACACCAATGCTGCAAATGTGTTAAGAAAATAGGGCACATGGTTCTTATGATGCTTTGTGACAGTATTGCATGAACAGGCTTAACTATAGCATACAGGTGTCATATTCAGCATATAATACAAATACTACTATTAATGTCCGTAATAATAACAATAATAATCTGACCCCAGAGCAGAATGCTGAACAATAAAACAGATGCACTGTGTTCTCACCAGCAACACAAAGCATTAAAAATATAACAGCATTAAAAAATTAACCCTGTAATCAGTGGTTAACACTGGAACTGTCACCTAAATCCGTTCAGTCGGTTGTTATCCATCCGAAGGTGTGAACCTGACAGACTGCAGGGCCCTGAGGAAGCACCTTTCGAACAGTCGACTGAAATAATTATGATGTGCTAACAGCACATGGGCGCCCATCAGAAACGCTTAAAAAAGCATCAAAAGCACCGGAAGTGGGGGGGCTGCCTGACGACGTGACCCGGGGCTTTGCCGTGAGATGCGGGGGTTTGAGCAGGAGCTGTTTAAAACCAGGAATGTATGGTGAACGTGCTAATCACACCCCCCCTCCGAGACACTGCACTCAGCATGGCCTGTGGGCACATAAATGCGCTGCAGCTTTACGGCTGTAATAAGCTGCACGTTATTAGGGGGATCCGCTCTGGTTGGTTGTGATGTGAGGCGCTCAGATCTCCTGCTTCCTGGCAAGCCGGCAGTGACGGGCACAGAGCCTGACACAGCCGCACGCCGCAGCTCCCCGCTGCGAAAACATGGCTGCTTTTTAAGCACAGACGTGCCTGTCAGCCGTCGCCGGGATCAGGGCGTTAACGCCATCCGAGGATGTGAGCGCTGTGATGAAATTCCAGGAGGAAGAAGAGCGCAGGCAGACAAAGGGGTCTGGAAACAGTGGGTCAGCGGGGGGCCTCACATCGTGTTAGTCAGGCGCCGACTGATGTCTCTGTGGTGCCATGTAGGATTATGGCATTTCACCCTTGTCTGGCCCTCCCCCTCTCCGCCTCCTGGAGCATTACCCCCCCATTCACACCACGGCCTTGCCCTGACTTCCCAGATCCTGTCCGGACACATTCAGCTGCTCCCCCCAGACCAAAGTGGCGTCAGGGTCTCCGGATCCCCCCCACATATTAAATTTGTCTGCTGTCATAATAGTGCAGCACTGAAGAATCAGAATCGGAATCAGGTTTACTGGATAAATATGTTCTCAGTGGGAATTCCTCACCGGTCATCAGTGGCTCTAAAACATACAGAATGGCACCAGCGAACAGTCTGGACACACCTGCTTTTAAAGCATTTGTCTCTATCTTACCTGGATTATTTACTTTGTAGTAAAAGGCTTTGAGGCAATGAAGTAATACATGACAAATAATGCAATGACCAAGAGAAGCGTTCATCTCGAAATTTTCTGAAATTGTGGACTCTACGATCAGGCACCCATCAGCTACCTTGCTCTTACTCTTCAACCCAACTCATCACAAATCAGCTGTATCGGGTTTAGGTTGGGGGGGGGATTGTGGGGGCCAGGTCATCTGTCACAGCACTCTATCTCTTACCATGACCACAAGAATACAGCACTTACATACCCTCAAGGAGTGCTTAGGCTCATAATCTTATTGAAAAACGATTATTGAAAATGATTTTCAGTAGGTGTCTCCAGTCTGGTACCGTATATACATACACAGTTAAGACAAGACTAGTCTTGTATCTCCTGCAGGGAACATAAGCAGCTCTCAGGCTTCGAGGTTCAGAGTAAACATCCTGTTTCCATGTATGAAACGTGTGCGGCATTATACACCCAATAATGTGTCCTGAGTCATTGCTGGGGTCATGGCTGCAGCCAGGCCACGCCTGAGGGACAAAGCAGCAGAAGAGCGGAGCTGACAAGAGGCTCTGCTGTGTCCAGCGCGGCCGAAGGCTTCAGCTCCTCAAGGGCCGCTCTCCTCGGGCCCTGACACGTGCATAAAGCCTTCTGCAGGCCAGCTCTATCCACCATCCTCACAAATCAGCCTCCTTCCCTTCCACGAAGACGACCTCACAGGGCTACCCATGGACATGAGAGGGAAGCGGCCACTTTCCCATCACAACATCTACAGGCGTTATTCTGTCCTCTTGGACTGCCAGCATTTTGTTCTCATCATGGAAGAGGCTCCATTGCAAGGAGTTTTCGCCGGTGTGAGCCACTGTCAATACAATTCACAAACACGGAAGGGCTAATATTTGGTTATAATTTGTCTACAATTCTGCTCAATGTCAACTGTCAATCAAACTCCTAAGCTTGAGGCTTGTGCCTCCGAAAGGCCTTTTGAAAATCTTGCAATTGAAATGCTTAGCATTTGCTTTCAAGCTACTGTTAAGAGCCGTGACACTAACTGAATGCCGTCTATGCACATAGTGGCGAAACAGCACAGCAGATGGGCCTCTTCTCATGCAGAAGCATCTGGGAGAGAGAGGAGAAGCGATCCAGCAAGGCGAGAAAAGCTGATCATACCTAGGATCTTGAGTTCGGCTGCGGAGTAGATGGTCCCGTACTTATTCTCGGCGACACACTGGTACATCCCCGAGTCGGCGGGGCGTACCCCCCGGATGATGAGCTCGCCGCTCATGATCTCCACTCTGTCCTGCAGAGGTAGGACACACCCCCCTGCTGAGCAATGTCTCACTCATGACAGCTGTAGGACATGACATGACTTGATATTTCAATACCTCTAATGCAGCGTTTCCCAGTCCGGTCCTCAGGGACCTGCAGACAGTCCACATTTTTGCCCCCTCACAGCTGCCTACCAGACAGTCCACATTTTTGCTCAGAAGCTGGGAGGGAGCAAAAATGTGGACCGTCTGTGGGTCCCTGAGGACCGGATTGGGAAACACTGGTCTAATGTATGACCGACCTATGTGGATAAGGTAGTCAGTTTATAAATAACCCATATTAACAAACCTAATGTCAGTATTCAACAGGCCATGTTAGCAATGCTTATAATTCCTTTAATATCATTAATATTTAATCATGTTATACAATCCAGATATTATGTACCTGCATGTCCTTTACTTAAATCTTTAAACTTTAATTAACAAAGTAAGGAAAAAAGCTGCATGACAAGCTCTTGTTTAGGTAGGATATTCCCAGGCCTGGTTCCTCCACGTCTGCTTGAGGGCCTCCATGCCTTTTCCTTATTTACTTGTTCACACGGCTGTGTACCTGCGGCAGCAAGGGGGCGCCGTTGCGCAGCCAGCGGTAGGTGGGCCTGGGTCTCCCAGTGGCCTTGCACTCCCACTGCAGCACGTCGCCACTGTCCAGCTGGGTATCGTTAATCACAGTGAGCCATTGTGGGTAGGCTGGGGGGGGCGATGAGGGGGCACATGGTGCTGTTAGTGGGTCACTTCCAGGGTCAGGCAGAGACACACGAAGGGAAACACAGCGGGGACAGGCACACACACAGACACAGACACAGACACAGACACACACACACACACAGCTGGGATCCTAAACACATTGGCACACAGATTTCTTCACAGTAATAATAACCATTTATACATCGTCATATCCACTGAAAATGGTCCTGCATCCATTTCAACAGGCCTGGCCAGCAAAGTAAAAACATCAAAGCACAAAGCTCATCTGCACAGAGAGAAGGCCGCTATCTGCTCTCATTTAGGTGTTTTAGCAAACCTCCAGCTGGCCAGTGCTTCTCTTTTTGGAGGGTAAACACTCTTCAAAGCCGTCTGAAGCATAATTTGCATCACCCCATCTCGTGCCACTCACATCTTGAAAGAATGTGCCGTTATGTCCAGATTTTGCCGTTTATATCTCTCCAAGGAAATTAAACTCAGTCTGGTTGCCAAAGAAATCAGTCTGCATCTCAGCATTTTGTGTTTGTTTGTCCATAACAAACCAACTAGCATGTGAGAACACTGAGTACCTTACTAGCAGTGTGTCCTGTGAGCCTTTTGACGGGACCCAGCCCGATATGGTCAACCTGCAATCTTCCGCAAGACATCTCAGGGGAAAAAGACAAGATGGCCGCCGGTGTGATCCCGTGCCAGTAATGAGGTTTTGTGATAAAAGGCTTTCGACACTGACGCGCTCTATTCAGTTGGCAAAGATGTACTTGATCCAACAAGAGCAGCAAATATACAAGCCTGTTCCCTGCAGTATTCAAACAGGCGTCACATTTGCTAAATTGGATCTGAAATAAAATAGAGTAGGATAGAGGATCTGTCCCCATACCAGAAGTCTTCAGGCAGGGGTGTCTTTAGGCCTATTTTAGGGGGGGCTTTAGCTTGGTGGTTTGGCTCTTGGACGTGCCTGAGGCCCCCGCTGTGCTGCAGGAGTGTCGCGCTGAACGTGGGCTTGCTGTGCCTATAGTGTAACTGTCATTCTCCACACAGCATAACCAGCCTCCAAGTGACAGGCCTCTGCTTCTCCAACACTCATTTTTTTTAATAATTCCCCCTAAAGGGACGTGACGTTAAAATAATAACAGATCTGTCACCAGAAGAGGGACGTGTCGGGTCTGCTGGAGTGTGAGGGGGCACACCGCATGAAGGCACACACACATACACACGCACGCACAACTACAAACACACACCAACGTATACACACACTTACACATGCTCAGGCACGCACACACACAGACACACACACACGCACGCACGCACAACTACAAACACACACCAACGCACACACACACTTACACATGCTCAGGCACGCACACACACACAGACAGTCAGACAGACAGAAAGACACACACACACAGGCACATATGCTCACTCTGTTCCATCAGCGTGTTGTTTAAATTTCTCACCCTGGAGATTGCGAGGTAGCAGGGTCGGGTCGAGTCGGGTTGGGGTCAGTGCTAATGCCAGACATTGGTACCTAATCTCTAAACTGCCTTTGGCTCCCTGCTCTGATGTACAATCAGTACAACACACTGCACTGAACGTCCCCTACGTGTGCAGCTCTATAAGGCCTTTCTGCAACTCCAACGTCCTCAGGCCACAGAGGATTCTTACTTCAGCAAGAAAGAGTGGGTCTGCACATATGGGAGCAAATGTTTACAGCGGCCATTTCAGCCAATCAGAAGTACGTCCTCCGCCTGGTAAGCCAATGCACAGGCAGGTCCATTCTGACACCGAGCACGGAAATCGCTCCCTCTGAAAGGCAGCCTTCTTGGGAACATCACGGAAGGGATGAGGGGAGCTGGTGTGCCCCCCCCCACCGGCAAAGCCAGCATCCAGAGATGCAGCAGCCCCCCCGGGGACGCGTGGAAGGGTAACCAGAACCTGCATAGCCGTTCAGAGAAGCAGATAAGCTGCAGAGGTGCAGTCAAATTAGCCAGGGAGGGCAGGCCATTTCTCAAAAAATCCGGCACTAATTGTGTGTTGCATCCCCCAGCCCGGGCCGGAGTACGGAGCCCTCCCCCGATGCGGGCTTGCAGCCGCACCCCTGGAAGGAGCCACAGAAAGCTCATTAGCCTGAATATGGCAAACGGCAGGAGCAGAGAGGAGCAGGTCTCACACTCGAAGGGTGGTGGCCTCAGCTCACTCAGCAGCGCCCTCCGCAGGCAGGCCGCAGAGCACCTCCCTGACGGCCGGTTATGATCATGATTATTATGATTATTATTTTATCTTCTGCCGACAGCCGCTCCCTCCCTGCCGTGTCTCCGGCATGTTAAACACGTTCCCCGCAGTCGATTTCACGCCACGTGTTCTACAGGAGGCCCAGTGGAGAATGATGTTTATCCGTGTTGGGCAGGAACAGGGAGAGTATGGCTGATGCACTGTGCCGATGAGGAGAAAACATCTGATACGTGGTATCTTCAGGGTGCAGCCCACGCCGGCGGCCAGGCGGGGCGCTGTCTCTCTGTCCTGCACCATGGCTTCTCCTCCGTGTGCCTTTATCTTGGTGGTCCCCCACCCTGCTCTCTCTCACCTCCTCCACGACACTCCGACTTTCTGCTGGCCCAATGCCACCATCCCATCGCTCTCTTATTCGGATCCATTTCGTATAATTACTGCCCCATGAATTCTCCGAACGGGTCCAGTCAAACGCGGAAATGGCAGATCAATGACGACCTATTTGCAGTTTGTTACAGTGGCTAACAAGCACTCCTCCAAGCCGGAGCCACTTTGTCAGAACCCCTCACACGGCGAGGACAGCAGTGGTCAGTGTCCATTCAGCAGTGGTCAGTGTCCATTCAGCAGTGGTCAGTGTCCATTCAGCAGTGGTCAGTGTCCATTCAGCAGTGGACCATTGCTCATTTCCGGGACATAAAATGCACTTAATGGTCACATTGTTTTCAAAAAATACACAAAAAACCCTGTTAGTGCAATCTACATTGAAGTATATAAATTTGCTACAGTTCTACATTCATGCTATTGAAATATATTGAAAAAACATGAATGAATAATACAAAATACAAAATAATAAACAATAGTTATATAAATAATAGTTAGTATTAAATATAATGTTAATCCAAGATGAAATAAATTGAAAAAGTATGTGCATATAACACAACATATAATATAATATAATATAATATAATAATAAAATGACAGAAAATAAGAGCAATCAGAGTTCATTCAGCTGACCCAAGAAACTCTGCAAGATGCATCACCAGAGAGGCCATTGGATGTGAAGTGGAAGGGAACTTGTGGCCAAACCAAGAAGAGATGGCAGACTATCACTGCATATTCTTACTCCTAAAACACTGGATTTACTGTAGTCTCAGTTCTGGATTTCTTTATTTTAGATAAAGAAGACTGTAATGTACATAGAAATAAAGATGAAGGTCATTGAAGCATGCTGCGGCATTCTGATTCATTCCGGCAGTGTACACTTTAGAACATTCTATAGAGCAAAAGGGTGTTATTCTCCAACAGAACATTGATTTATGTGAAAAATCAAACACACTTCAACGACAAAATGATGTATCTTTTACAGCTCCCTGTCGTTAGTGTTTCTAGGTCAGTGTGTTACGCTCAGTATGCTCATCCGGCGAGAACGTTTGCCAGTGCTTGGCGGCATGTTTCTGTTCTGAGAGGCATATGACGTGTTTTGGTGGTTTTAGTGCATTTAGAGGAGAGATTAGTATCGGGCCAAGCTGTGTGTTGGTAATGCAAACTTTGTGAACACAGATTTTGCAAAATTGACTTCAGCCTGGAGAAATGCTTCTTAGCGATTGTACAAAAAGTGCAATAAAGGTTTACGTAAGTTGGCCACACGGTTACACGGTGATATGATTATGATATGAGATACTGGAAAGAGGGCCAAGACAGGGGCGTGCTGGGTAGGTTATCTTCCAATAAGATAGCATCGGTCCAACATAGCAGTTAAAAGTTCTGCATTCCAGTTGTAAATTGAAATAAATAGATCCATAAGACTGGGGACAGTCAGTTGAGGTGACTAACAACACAGTCACATCTCTATAATGCAAAGCTGAACATCAAGCAAAATCAGGCCTAATTCGATCTTCCAGACGAACGACATTGATCCAGTTCAAAACCCCACGCACTCTCTTTCATTTCAGCAAGCGATACTTTGTGTTTTCGTGCCTAACGAATCCTATTAGAGTCACCATAAAAGACCTCAGAATGCAGTTCAAGTAACAAAGAAATAACAGTTCTTAGTTACAATTGAAAGACTGAATCAGACCCTTGTTGGCACAAGATTAAATTCATAAATCCATGCAGAGAGCAAAGCCATTTGAGCAAGAGGCAGATAAGGCCTGTTTTTGGATCAAAGAGGGTAATAACCTCTGGTGGTAATCTGCCATGCTTGAACGTAAAGGATTTAAGAAGCGAACGTAGCTTCTAAAACTGTGAAACACGCTGGAAAAACAGCAACAACAAAGACATCAAACATCTAAACAGGACAGCAGCTAATAAGAGCACTATTCGAATGAGGCTGTTCTCCTGTGTGTTCTGTTCAGAAGGCAAAGCTTCAGAGCAGCTCTGCACCCTGGCAACACGAGAGGCAGCACAAACACGGGAAGGGAAATATTTCACGCTCCCGTCTTCGCAATGCACATCGGATTCAAGTGAAGAGCATGACAAATACCATGCCGGAGAGGTGGGAGATCTGGAGCCTGCCCAGTGAGAAAGCATGGCGGCTAAGTAGCTAATTCTACAGACGAATAAACAAACAAACAAACGAAATGCAAAGACAGACAGCTGCAGTGCTGCTCGCTAACAAAATAAGCGAGAAATCACTGGCCGCAGAAAGCGGCTGCTGAAACTGAAGGTCGGGAAAGCATGGAGAGAATTACCAGGAGTCGCTGTATTTCCTGAGAAACGTGTAATTTAATTATTGCCGGTGTCACGGGCCAGTATGGATCCTTACTTAATAAAAGGGCCAGTTTCTGACGAGAGTGCAAAACCAAAGGAATAACGGCATATTATCAACATCTTATTTATTTTGGTCCCAAGCCTTTTGATAACACAGTTCTACGGCACAGAAAGGTAACAAAGGATCAGCTGACGAGTCAAATCGCAGTGGACGCCACAGCGGACAGGATAACGGAGTCCTGTAGGTGTGGGATCCACCAGAAAGCACATGCAGCTAAACACGGCAACGAGTGACCAAAGGGGCATCCTGAAAGACTCACTGTAGACCTGCAGCTGTCCCCGGAAGGCGTTACTCCCGCGGTAGTTTTCGGCTTTGCACTCATAGGTCCCGGAGTCCTCCAGCTGCACGTTGGGGATCTCCAGCACCGCCTGGGACTTGCGCAACCGTGACTTTTTCGGAATGTTGCCGTTCAGCTTCCTCCAGGTGATGGTGGGGACCGGACTGAAGCAGAAACATATGTGGGAGAAAGCCAAGGGGTCACACAATAGTAAGGCAGCATCGAGGCAGTGTCAAGGTAGCACTGAGGCAGCCTCGAGGCAGTGTCAAGGTAGCACTGAGGCAGCATCGAGGCAGTGAGGGAAACTTCTTCGTTTCCTGTGCTAAAAATACACTAATGCAGACACATGGTGCCACAGCTTCAAGACGGCGTGAGGCAGCCAGTGATGAAAAACGGTACTTAATGTCACCTTGACAGGATAACAAAATGAGATCATAGCTGGTGAGCTGGTGGACCCGGCCCCCCAGGGGAATATCGTGATTAAGAGTTTCTACCGCCTCCGACAGGAATAAAAGGAGCCCCCGACTGTGCTGCTCAGCATGGCGTGTGTTCAGGTGATGGGGATGACTTCTGCGATTATGGATTTCACGAGTATTTGCATAATAGGAGAAAGCGTGGAAGCAATTGGCGATCTAATGCCTCTGCATGGTAGCCTGATGCTCTCCTGCCGTGATCCCTGCGGGAATTTGACTGCCTGGGGAAGATCCTCGCTGAAAGAGCCATGTTAGGTACAGATCCTGGTTAGGGTGATGGTCAGGCAGGTTTTTAGACCTGAAGACAGAACCTACCGCCCTC
>JAODJU010000036.1:5749085-5764346 GCA_026776725.1 Gnathonemus echidnorhynchus | reverse complement strand
GAACGAGGGGAACTCGTTAAACACCCAGCTGTAGGAGATCTCTGGGGGGGGGGGGGGGGGGGGGGGGGGGGCATGAAGGATGACCGGGGGGGATACAGAATTGAAATTAGACCAAATCTCTGGCCCAATCATTTAGAAAGTCCAAACGCGTCACGAATCAAATGGATGTTATCAAAGCTGGATCTGATCAGCACAAGCTATGGATTATCCGGTTCAACACCACACTCAACCTGGCAAACAATGCAGCAAACCTTACAGCCACAGCAGACTCCCATCCTCAATGCTGACATTCAGCACGTCCAGCAGGTCCTGCCCTAACAGCGACTGGAAAGATTTTATCAGACTCCACTGGCAGCCCATCAATCCCAGCCGCTCACCCGGTCCCCATACGTGCTAGAGCCGTATGAAGCTCGTCCAGTGAAAAGTCCTTATCAATCTGCAGAAGACCCTCCGGAGAGACACCACCCCCATCACGTAGCACTACTCACTGTTCAAGAGCTGAGAATAAAGAAATGTTTGTACACTTTCTAATATCTGATGGCTCATTCCGAAGCACAAATAAACCATTCTGTCCTGTTCTGTTCCAAGTTAAAGATAACGTTGGTAGAACATCCATATCTGACACATTCCGAAAATGTGACCGGACCACAGCATCCGGAGCCTTTTATCGCAACAATCTAGCTAAGGGCTTCTTTGTGGCCTTGAAGGCGTCAAGGTGACATTGATGGACAGACACATCCAGCAGACCCTGACGCCGTAAGAGGTCATCTTCACCAGTCCGTATAGGTCTATGAAGGTGTGGCGTGACCGTGACAGGATAATCCTGACAAAAGTGTTTAACCTGCATTGCCGTAATGATGAGAAAGTGCACTTCATCGTTCTAAAAAGATTCCAAAAGAATGCAAAAGCCTGTCTACAATTAACATCAGTCAATGGTGCAGTATTAAAATGCCAGTAAACACTCAAAAAAAGCTAACTGGACAATAGATGACCTGAAAGCATCAGAATGACATTTAAAACCACAGAACCAGTCTAACCTCACTATGGAGACAGTGTCCTTCTGAATCCAGCTATATTGTCTCAGGTCTTGATGCTGACATCTCCATAAATCACACAACTCGCGTGTTTCTAGAAGTTCAACGAGCCGCCTCCAAGCAGCAGCATGAGGTTCCAAATGATCCCAAACTGATTAGCCTCAGTACAGTTAAAATCTCCACCAAGATCAAGAACCCGCTATTGTCAAGAGCCCCAGGCACTGTGCTCAAAGTATCTAAAAACAACAGCCTGTCCCTCTGCTGGGTTGGCGCATAAACACAGGCAAAAACAGTCACCTCCTCCTCAGTGTGCACCGTCACTTTCAAAAGTAAACCTGGCGTCACTTACTCAGCTCTGTAAGCCCGCGGAACAAAAGATTCTGAGAACAAAATAGCCACGCCCCCAATGAAGCCCCCAATACTGTAACTTTATAGAAACAATTTCCTCGCCCACAATCACAGACGCGGCCAAGCCCCGACCCATTCCGACCGAGCCATCACCCCCAGCAACGCCCCGCCACTCCACACCCTCCAGGGAATGTCCCTACCCAGGTCCACCGACAGCCCGCATGGTCTCAGCCCATGTAGCCCCAGTCAGCTCAGGGCAGTCACCACCCCCACGACGCGCAAAGCGCAAGACCAAGTTAGGGAAAGATAGAAAAGTTAGTAACACGTTACTGCCAGTCGCCCTCAAATTCGCCATGCCCACTCATTTCCGACTCCACTCAGAGAGAGAGAGAGAGAGAGAGAGAGAGAGAGAGAGAGAGAGAGAGAGAGAGAGAGAGAGAGAGAGAGAGAGAGATCACAAGGTGAACGGTAAAGGACAGAGGACGACAGATCATTTGTTAGGACCTGTGCTGTGAAGCACGCTGCCGTATCAGGGCTGTGACAGATGAAAGTCGCTGTTTATTTTCAGTTTGGGGATTAGCATTGTCAGAACAAGGCGGCACATTTTCAGATCATGTTAAGACGTCCTTGTCTGAGCAGAAGTTTTACAGCCCCTCAGTTTCACACAATCCAGCCACTAATCCTGCAATTATTTAAAGAACTTGATAAATACCAAAATGACACGCTGCTATGAAGCCGACATTGGTATGAGTTATAACAGTGGGGGTACTGCGGCGGGGCATGAATTCTCATGAATACAATGCCCAGACAAAGACCAATTAGGCACATTTGGAATATGAACCAACTCGCCTCACGCACTTCCACGGTCCTCTTTATTCCATACACACGCGCCCACGCACCGATTGTTCCGAGAAGCCCGGTGGCTTCCAGCCCCATGTTCCAGAAGAAGCAACAACCCCTCTGAGGGAAACCATGAATATTTATGACGAAAAACAAACTCCCTTTGCCGCTGTTCATACGGGGTGTCCCTAATAGACGGTTGCTCTGTGTTAACTGCGAGGCCCCCCGCGTGACCCCCTCCCTTGCTTATTTAAAGAGATGCCCCCCCCAGCACCTGATTCATCACAGCAAGCATGTCTCCATGCACATTTTCTGCTGATTAGAAGCCCAGAAAGCGGTTTTCACGGCATGTTAGCAGTAGCCTATTGCACAGGCCCTGAACTAATCACGGCCTTCAGGCACCCTCTGCAGGCCACCGGTCCCTGCATCCCAGGGGTCTGTCTGGCGCCCAAGTGGACCGCCCACATTTTGGGAAGATCAGGGAGAAGGTCACCTACATGCTAACCAAAAGTCGCATTCACCGAGACCAAGCAAAAACCGTAGGGAAACGACGGGAAGGAGAGGATTTATTCAGCTCATTAGAACCCCAAATATCCACGTCTAATGATAGCACAACATTCTTCAAACGCTAGGAGCCGTGATGCAGTAAATTGAGAAATAATGTTCTGTTTACATCTCAATGCCTCTAAAAAGATGTGGCATCTGCAAACTGGGCGATCTTGCAAAACATCTGTTTTAAGTATCACTTGCTATAAGAAGCTTATAATCTAGGATTTCGGTTAAATAGTAGATGTTGGGGGGGGGGGGGGGGGGGGCAGAGTCGTTCCGAGATGAGGGTCTGATGAGATCTGGCCCGGAGGCAGTTGATCTGACGGCGTGGCGTGACTGAGACGGCCGCGGGCCTTTTTAGCAGGCACCAATGCTGCGCACCGCTCTACACTGTTACTAAAAGGTTCGGACATCCATAAAAAGGCTCATCGTGGAGGACACGCTCACGCCAGGACAGATGTCACTGGCAGGCGTGATGCACAGGCTGCAGGTCGTGCACGCTCCTCCGCAGATGGTCACAAGCTCTCTGTAAAATAAGAGTCCCCCTGACAGACACGTCCACTTTTATTTACGCTTTACTCCGCGTCTGTCTGCCACATTGCTGTCGGCTGAGTGACTGAGAAGGCGCCGTTTATCAACGCTATGCAGGGCCCCCGTTCTGGGACTCGTAGCCCCGCCCCCTCAATTGTATGTCGATCATTTCTCTTTAGCCTAAAATGTCGTGTGAAATGTCATCCAATTCTCGTGTGTCGCCTAAGAGTTTTTTTTTTTTAATTAATGAAATTTAATGCAGATCTCATTTGACTTCCATCTCTCCCCCAGCCTCTACTGGGCTGAAGGCTCCATCGAGACCTATTCGGAAACTGATTTATGGATGAAAGACTGATTTCTCAGTGAACACGCTCCTGAATTTCTGAGCAGCTGCGTGGCCGGAACAATCTGCCCCCCGCTGATGGGTGACATGGCAACCCAGAGGGGAGAGGGGGTGCGGGTGACGGCAGGATCTGGCTGGGGAGTCCAGGCTGATTACTACCGAGCTCCCTGCTTCTGGAACACAGCTGACGTAACAAAGACACGTAGATATGCCGGGTCTCGAAAGATGATGGTGAGCGATCTCAACACCTGCTGGTACCGCAGTAAATTACTAACTGTATCGATCAGGGCAGCGGCTGTATGCCATCTCTATGGACACCAGGCCAAAGCCCAGACTCACACAACGTGAGGCACCCCTAACACTAGTACCCTGTACTAGTCACTAATACCCTACAGTTGTGAACATGGCTGACATCAGAGGTCCCCATGCCTCTCTCAATTAGACCAGCGTGAAACAGGCCAAACGCAATAAACACGCATTTAGAGGCCTGATTCCTGCAGGGAACAGAAAAATCAATCAGGCATTACTGGGCAGAGGGATGGTGCCATAACCCAAAGGATTATGATGATTAGATGGTGTGACACAGCACTGTCCCGCAGTCAGGAGGGCCGCTCTCTTTGCCGTCTCTGAAATCTGAAATTAACCTCGGCATTGGCAGAAGTGCAATAGAAGCACTGGCCAGCCCACCGGTAAGCATGAAAGAACTGTGGGGAATGAACTGCGGGAAAGACCAGACTGTGAGGAATGCGGAAGATGGATGAGGGGCTATTTGCAGGGCCAACAGAGAAGAGCCCCCCCCCAAGAAGGGAGCCTAAGCAGCCATACATGTTGCCATGGTGTATCTGGAGTGGGGAGGAAGCACTGAGCCATGGAGGATAAGACTAGTTAACAATCATTAAATAAGACTCCTAGGCTGTAGGATTTGTCACTGACAGTATTTTCACACTGGGATCTCGGTGACGGGGACAGTGGGAGGGACATTACCTGGAGAATGAGGAGGCGGAGCACAGAGGAGGACCACCCCCTGGCCCTCCCGCACGGACACGCCCCCTCTTGGGCGACCGCTGAAGTTGGCCAGATCTGTGGGGACATGAGGAACACAAGCCGTTTAGGGTTAAGGTTGAGAGTTAGTATTAGGGTTAGTTAAAGACATCGCCCTCTATCCGGAGAGGTGTCCAATCAAAAATGCAGTGATGCGATTATAGCTGCTACTGAATCGCCTTGTAATTTCAAATGCGACTTCATGGAGAGTCATGATAAAAGTGTATTAGATGAAATTAATTAAAAATCCCCCGCTCTCCCCAACAAAACATCACAGCATGTATAGAATGTAGAGGATTTAAACTAGCAAGTGGGGGTGGATGAAAGCTCATCCTCACTGCTCCTTATTCACCATATACAATCAGTCCTGCTACAAGGCAGCTAAGGCCTTCCTGAAAAACCTGCTTTTCACTAAAATCATGGACTAAAATACACATAATCAATGGGAAAAACAGGGTTAGGGGGGTGTGAATGTGACTCAAAGGCTTAGGGACTTACAGCAAACGAAATGAATTAAATAATGAAAACAGTAGTACTAGTTGGCAATAATGCAATTTTATGCATTTCAAATAAGAAATAATAATAATGCATTAATAAATTATATCACAAACATCTCCTATTCGCAAAATACAGTACAACAGGTTGGAGGAAAGAGATTGTCAAGCTTGAAAGTTACACACAACAACAACAAAATAAAAATTAAAACAGTGATAGCAGGGAGCAACAATAAATGTGATAATAATAATAACAATATTAATAATAATAATACACTGGCTGTGTGTTTTTATATGTTACATTGTCAAACATTTTTGATCAGTGCAATGTGCGGATGTGCCCAAAGTAGTTCTTCTAGATTTGAAAACCGGTTCGACCGATTCACTGAAAACTGAGAACTGATTTGTTCATGAATAGGACATCACTATCGTTCACTTGGGCAGCTGTTTCTGCATGCAAGTAGGCCTAGTGTCTCTCGTTATGACCATGTGGCGTTGTAGTTCGCGTAGTGCTTTTCCCTCTGGCTGAAAATGGCACAAAGACAAATGCAATTCCAAAGACAAATGCGATTCCACGTCGTATCGGGCTTGGGTACTAATATATCAGTCGCTTTACAACAGATTTGCGGTGTGATGTCAGGTGTTGTAACAGGACTGACAGTAACGGCTTTCTTTTTTTTTTATATATAAGAAATGAAACATGTGACACAGCTTTGATTATGGGCTGTAGCCTGGGGGCACCGTGAGCACTGAGGTCAGTATCGGACAGTCCAGGATCAGCAGCTTCTGACCAGGCAGGTGAGTTCGAGGGCCCCGACCCGCGTGTCACCGCTGCCACAGTCATCCATCATTCCGCGTTCCATGCTGCTGTGGGGGGGGGTTGCTAATTAACATGGTTAACCTTGCCCAAGGCCCCACGTCGCCCCCCTGAGCTGGATGGCAGCACAGGTCCTGGAAAGTTGGCAGCCGGGCCTAATGAATCTTTCTAGCCCCGTGTGTATTTGGGGTGTTTTGCAGAGCGCCTAATTTCTGACGCACGAGGCGCTTCCACTCAGTCTGACGCTGAAGGAAAATGGTCGGTAATTATCACCAAACGCAGTCTATAGCCCAAGGCTTATGTGCAGAACACCCTTATTTAACTGTTCTCCGGGGTTTAACTGTTGCCTTTTTGAGAGGAAGTGTTAACCTGATATTTGAAAGTGATTTATGAGTTTTTGGGTGAGCTGGGACACAGTGACTGAGCAGAAATCCATGCAACCTACAGTACTCACTGCTCACCACAGGGCAGTGCGTTTGACGGGCTATAATGGCTTCCGGAAACTTCTAGCAGTTTCTGGATCATTTGAAAAAATTATCCTCGGTACGGTTACAGGACACATGCGGGGCCACACGCACATGCATTTGCACGTACGCACACACACACAGACACACACACATGTGCAGACCTGTACTCATAACTTCATAGGGACCGTCCATTAAGTTCTATGGGAAAAACCCTAATCCCAACAATGACAACCTTAAGCCCTACCCAGCTCTGAACCGAAAAAATGGTCCCCACAACGTCAAAATACAGGATTTTATCACATTGTGGGGACATGCGTGTGTGTAGAGGAACACCCCGGCAAGCATGCGACTGCAGAGGTAACGCTGTTCCTCCTGTGTAGTGACAGAAGATCCCCATTTCCGTCTCAATTACCCGACGCCTCACTTATCTGTGCCATTAAAAGCCGTGCAAACGGGGAGTCTCCGGTCCGGTCAAAGGCAGGGTCTCAAACGCTGTATAAATAACTGCGGAGCCCAGTGCAGCGTGGCAGCCAGGCTCCGCTATGCATGAGGACTTTTAATCGTCGCCGGTGAGTCTCGGGAGAAGAGAAGCCTCATTCCTTTCATTCTTAAGGATGTTCCAGCGATGGCGAACAGAGAAAGACCTGAATCAGGACAAATACCTGCACATATTAACATGAATTTCCCTGCATTGATTGCGTACTTGAGTAATCAGAAGGCCACGTGCTCCTTTGTCAGGAGCCACCCTCCTGCCTGCCTCCACGCAGAGGGGACCCTGCCTCAGCTCCCTGATTGCACGCCTCTCCTGGGCCTCCAGGCTGCGTACTCAGGAGGCAGCTACGCGTATAACACATCGCTAATTACACTCGGTAATTAGTTCCCACTCTGGTCTCAATCAGCGGGCACGCTCGCTGACTGATGTCCAGGAAAAGCACCAGCTTGCAACTTTCAGATCCATCTCCAGTAAGTTTGTTTAGGAGAAACTCTTTAACGGAGTCCAGCTGCTACCGATTAGCCAACTCCGGAATAATGCTAATTTAATCTGAGACAGAAGCAGCATGTCTGAGAGGAGAGCAGAAGGTTGAGCAGTGATCCGGAGCGGCAGTTTCAGACCGAACCTTGTAGGGCTCTGCAGAATCTCAGCTCCAGAACTACATCACCGTGTCTGGGTCATTCGGTCTACTGAAGGATCAGACCCCTCAGCCAGCAATGCGCTCTGCTTGGTCTCACCTGAATATGTCCACGTTAACCCAACAATGTGGAATGTGTACGAGGTAATATTTACAGGCACGGCTGCAGGAATGCGCCTGTGACGATCGACGTGAACCTCACATATCTCCACCTTAACAGAATCACAAAAGAGATCCCGAACTCCAGAGCTGAGAGGACATCGTGATGCTCCTGTTTCTTCACAGCCAGGAGCTGCGTGATGAAGTGCACGTTTCCACATTCACCTGCTCACATTTTCTTTAAATTCGAACACTTTCAACACATCCAATAATATAGTGAGTCCCCATGCAGGAATCCATGGTTTCTGAAGTTGTTGAGCATATTTCACATGGAGTGAAGGCAGATGGTGCCCACAAGTTGTTATGAAAGATGCTACAACGTTACCCGTCAGATAAAGGGACTAGCTAGAACCACAAAGACCATCAGATTCCTACCACTGGAGGTGAAGGAACACCACAGAAGGTCAGGAGAACACATCACCACACAGCCGAGGTGTAAGGAGTGAGGTTTGTCCACTGGGGAAATGGGCCGTCATACAGAACCAAATCTGACGAGGGAAGAAGCATTTCTCTGGGTCACAAAGGCCCACGTTAATCTATCAAAGACCTGGGTGGGCTGTACAATCAGGGATATAACTTCAAAACTTTTGCTATTAACCAACCAGGCTAGTTCTGTAAAAAATGTATCATGGCATGCAATTTTCATATTAGACACAGGGCTAGTCTTCATTTTTTTGAACTCGCTTTTTGTCTAAATTACTCGCCCCAGGCCCACATCATCTGAAGTGGTGGGCCACCTCAGCCAGAACATTAACTGGGTATCGCCAGGCTTCTCACTGGCAAAGTGTCACCCTCTGGGAGCCCAAGTGCGATTCCTTCCCCGCGAGAGGAAGGCAGAGCTTTCATCCGGCTGACACCGCGGAAAAGAAGCAGCGAAGGGTCAGGGACGTCTGCCTGTTAACCTCCAGGAAGCTATGGGCACATTTCTGCCGCTCTTTCTGATAGGCGAGTCAATCAGTGCCGGGGGAAAAAACAAAGCGGGCTATTTATTGTGTCACGAGGTGGGAGATGTACTCTAAAGGCCTGTCAGAGGGAAGCAGATGAACATCCCAAAATGGGGTCGCTATGGCAGCTACTCATTTAGCAATCTCTGACTCCGCCCCTGTGCTTCCCTTGTCATCGCCTCAGCTCTGCTGTTCGTCAGCCCGGGTGACATCAGAATTATGGCTAATCAATGCCCTCTCCTACGGCCTAAATGGGAAAATTGATTTGTGACTGTGTGCAGCAAGCCACGGCCGATAAATAAATAAAGAAACACTACAGATCGGATTCTCCAAATAATGGCACATTGGTGGAGGGGCCATTTATTACTTCTTTAAGACAAAGCTGTAAATTGCAGAGTCGGGTGGGACCAGTAAAAATCCAGATAATTTATGAGAATGTCTGGGCAGTGAACGCTTACGAGGGGTCTGGCTGTAAACCAGCGACAGAGATGCAGCCGTGTGATGGACGTTGCTGCACGGAGACTCGGCCAGGAGCTGGTGGAGTTGCTGGACTTCACCCTTTGGAGGTCAGACACGAGCGTGCGAATCGGTATCCTGCTATGGGAAACGGCTCTCATACGTCTAAAAAAGACAGGGACCAATACCGGCAAAGCCGACCCACCCACATCTGCATCTGCATCAAACAGCCCCTGGGAGATATTCAGAGCGTCTCTTAGCGGGATTCGTGCGTCAGTCACAGCTTAAAATCCGAAGGCGAGCGATCGCACAAACTGCCAGGAAACGCGTTCGTAAATAAGCCAAATCCCGTCAGTTTATGACTTGTAAACTGTCAGAAAGATAGAAAAATAGTCAACAGTCTTGGCATATATATATATATATATATATATATATATATATATATAGACACACACACACACACACACACACATTTCAGTCAGTCGAAAAAGTGAGGGATTGATGGCTTTACATAACGGCTAACACAAACACACTCTGCAATGAAAAAGGCAGATCACAGACAAAGCACAGGCCGAATCAGGACGACGCCTCAGAGGCCTGAGTGATCACAGCTGATATGCCTACAGCACTGCTAATCCAGACACTGCAAGAGCTTCCCTCGTGCAGAGGGATTGACACGACAGGTCTGTGTATAGGGATAAACGCCTCACCTCACTGACCATGTGTAAGCTGCATATCACGGACACAAAATAAACGCAACAATTTTAAGAAATAACAGAACTAAGTATTTCAGCTTGTAGTAATTATACAAGGGCCCTTTTTTCTGACTTTACAGCATACGTGAGTTTGAGTCTGTCTAGTCAGGAATTGTAATTGGTACCTGAGTCAAAGTGGTGATGTGTGAGTCAGCCGTATTTAAATAGTGTCTATTATATTATTGTTGCAGTTTGTCAAAAGGGAATATTTCATACCAATATTCTGCAGTGGTTTGGATTTCATTTAAAAAAAAAAAAAAAACTGCCTTCAGGATCAGAAATGTATTCCTATTGGTCATTATCAGCCACCACACAAATTACGGGGGGAGTAACAGACAGAGATTTAGTGCTACTGGGGACCACAGCAGAAACGCAGAGGTCTGCATTTTGCACGAGCGTTTTTTCATTGATTATTCAAGGGACCAGAGGAAAAAAGTAATGAGTACAGAGGCCACAGTGTTCATGTCACTCTCGCCTGGGTTTCAGTCTGAACTCTCACTGCGCTTTGAATAACAGCCTGCGGCCGTGACAGCAATACTCCAGCCTGGTCCGGACACGAGCTCCACCTGCGCTCCACCTTCCCTTAGCGACTACACCAGATGGTCTTCCCACCCTGACGTCTAAAGAAGTACCTGCCAGACTTCATGAAGCTGTCCACACATGTTAATGCCGTCATCCCTGGCGTTTACACTGAATGTTGGGAAAATTCGAGCACCCACGTGGAAAGAGGAGCGTTTGGCCTGAAATCACCATCGCTCCAATCCCACAAGCGACGCCTGTTTGTTATGCAAATGAATATGCCAATTGGTAACTAATGGCATTCAGCCACACCGTGTCAGAGAACAGCATCAGCTAAGGGGTATGAACAAGTTATGGGTATTCATGCTCTGGATAATAAAGCTTCATCTCATTTTACTGTCTGCAAATTTGTGCTTCTGATTCCTATCCTAAAGGCTCCAAGCGTCAGGGAAGATGTAACAGCAAAACACTCACAATGCAAGGCTTTTAGGGCGTCAAACAGCAAGAAATAACCACGAGAGACAGTGCTGTGAGGATGTCACAGGGTTAGACACAGTGTTAAGATGAGACACAGTTTCTGGTGCTTATCGGCTCCTATCTCCAAGAGAGTGGACCATGCAGGAGAAGAACTTCGTAGGAAATCCATCAGAGCCTTGTCTTCAAAGGGCAGGCTGAAAATAGTGCAGCCTTTGCCAGTGTCTCGAGATCCATGGATTTCAGGAACCCATCCTTTCAGGGCAGCTTGGGGGCCAACTTACGCAATCTGTGAACACCGCAGCAAAGCACGCGGCTCTTGTTTTTTTTTTTTCTTTTTTTTTTTTCAAAGGAACAACAGAAGGCCGTCAGATTCGTGCGGCAGCTCGTCTCCGTGGGAGTCGAGGTCCAGGCCGCGCGCTGACGAAGAGCCGGCCTGCCGTTTGAGCTCGCTGCCGGGTTTGTGGGGCTTGCCGTACACTTCTTAAGATGGATGGATTATTTAAAAAAAATCAAGCAAAGTCTGTACAGCCGTGCAAGGAAAAACAAGTGCCATTGAGTGGATTCTGAATGACCGGCCAATGATAGCATCAGCGGCCCACTTTGTGCAGTCAATAGGGGGCACCCTATCCCTCCTTCAGATTTTTATGCTGTGTATAATGGTGACATAATTTTTTTAAAAAAAGGTTATTCAAATATGTGATGGCGAGTTGACAACTGGACAGAGTTCTGACATAAAGCACGGCTGAATGAAGGACTCTGGCAAGGAGAACGCAGGTATGACTGTGAGAGAAGCCTTCAGATGTTATATGGCGAATGACCTGCCTTCTCATGAACTCAGCCTTGATTATTTTAGAGAAATATGCAGTGATCTGTTTAATAAATCCATGTGACAGCTCTGTCATTTCCATGGACGACTCCTCCATAGAAAATACAGCTGGTATGGCCTTCTGAAACAGGAAGATTATTCTGTATTATTTTCCTATGACACCAATAAGCACCCAGAGAGCACAATACATCTATTTTTATTATGTGTACTGCTCCCTTATTCCCTTTGTTTTCATTTATTTAATTTCTAGTTTTTATTTGATTATATGGGGTGTTGTATAGATTTTCACATGCACAATGCACAATGGTGTGTAATAATATTATTAATGGGCCATTTCTACCAACCACACTACCCTACAGACACATTAATTTCAATGCATTTTAACAAAGAACAGGACTCTGGGTAACATGTGCCTGAATAGGATAAACCAAATAACCAACAATAATACCACAAATACTATAAACAGTATAAATAAAATGCATAGCAAACTCTAGAGGCAGACAACAATGAATGGACCTGAAGAACCAAAGCTTTGCTGCAGATCAAACGTTCAGCATGAAAATTTTTGAGTCAAGAGAGAGGGACAAGGATGGAGACAGTGACAAAGATGGAGAGAGGGACAAAAACAGAGACAGTGACAAAGATGGAGAGAGGGACAAGGATGAAGACAGTGACAAAGAGAGAGAGGGACAAGGATGGAAACAGTGACAAAGACATAGAGAGGGACAAGGATGAAGACAGTGACAAAGAGAGAGAGGGACAAGGATGGAAACAGTGACGAAGACATAGAGAGGGACAAGGATGAAGACAGTGACAAAGACAGAGAGAGGGACAGGGATGGAAACAGTAACAAAGAGAGAGAGGGACAAGGATGGAGAGAGTGACAAAGACAGAGAGAGGGACAAGGATGAAGACAGTGACAAAGACAGAGAGAGGGACAAGGATGGAGAGAGTGACAAAGACAGAGAGAGGGACAAAGACAGAGACAGTGACAAAGACAGAGAGGGACAAAGACAGAGAGGGTACATGGTTCTCAGTGTGCAGTTGGAGCCACCCTTTTGTGTACAGGTTTTTGAGTCCCCTACATATGGAATTTGAGAGAGTCAATGAAATATCCATTTTTATACCATTTTCTCTGGATAACGACAAGATTTTCTCAAGATCTCGAGAAAATGAACATAGCTTTTTTTCATAATAATGGCAACATTCAGCAGTGTGCTGGCGACGCACTTTAATAAGGCCTGGAGCTTCGACAGTTCAATTTACATTGAAGAAGTAAAGTTAACATTTCATACTTTAATATCATCTCCATTATTTCATATCAGATACAGTTCACTGGGGTACAGAGTGTAAACAAGTGTTTTTCTGTATGTCTGCCATTGTGTAGATGGAGCACATTTTTGCTTATTGGAATAACCCCCAAGAATTCAGACACTTTGCTTACATGTGATTATGGATGTGAAGATTTGTTTACATCAAATTTAGGTGGATTTTATTGTCATATGATCTATACATGTTGTATACAATGATAAGATGTGCCGTTTCCCAGGACCATGGTACAACACAGAGAGGAGACATTGCTCATAATGTAAATGTCCTCTAAAGCTTGGAACAAATCTATTACAGCCTGTGTAAAGCCTAGACTATACATATGACGTGGTGATCAATACATTACTGCTCTTCTGCCATTTCAAACAGGATAACTCCACCAATGATGCGCCGTGTCTGTAATACACTAAACCTTAGGCTATATTTTTATCCTTGTAAGTATTCCATTATTGCGAGGAAAGAATGTTTATTTTCTCAAGATGTCGAGAAAATTATTCCGTTATCACAAGAAAATGGTTTAAAACATAATGACGCTTCACAGCTTTTCTCAGCATCCATACTTATGACTCCAGACACACCCACACACACACGCGAGAACTCCCAGCCGAGTCTATCTGAGGCCCCCTTCCACATTAGATCCAGAAGAGGGTGCTGGCGATGCCCCATGGAACCTCTCCCGACCTCTGCTGTTTCATCCGGCACTTTGTGTCAGATAGCTTCACAACCAACACAAGAGCTCGTGCCCCGAACTCTGAAGAGGCTGGAACATTTGATCCAAACTAACAGTGAGCTCAGCGCCAGCAACGACCAGGCCAAGATTATCATCCCACAGAAAAATACCAACAGGCTGACATTTCCTTTGATAAATATTCATCAGAAATGTATCTCACATGTAGCGGAACAAATGGTTCTGCTGAAGAAGTTACAAATATTGTATGAGTAAGTCACATCAAGTGAAAAGACACACCATGTCCTCATGGGTAACTTTAGTTCGGGGGTCCTGGGTGAAGACGCATTTATGTTGCAACCGAAGAATGTTCAGCAGGCCATATTTGGGTTAAGATGCTTAATATAAACACGAGTGCCTTTAAAGAGACATGCTTTACTGCAAACTTCATTCTTACAGCCCTGGAGCACATGGCCAGCTCAACCACAGCGTCAGGCACCTAACCTGTACACTGTGGACTGGGTTTGCTGGAGACACTGGCAGCCATGCTTTCCTCAGGCCGTTAGGGTCAACATTACTGGGAGACTGTGAGCAGAATGCATGGGCTCATCACATTTTTGTTTTTCAAGTGGAGGATTTCTCTGCACGCTTCTCTGGATCGGGGCACGGATACGGCTGGGAATTAGTGCAGGGGACCATCTTAAGGAAAAACGTTCCACATGCTCTCACAAACTCAGAGATAAGTAGGTAACACTGCTGCCCGGTCCAAAAGGGAATATTCTACTTGGCAAAGGGCTCCCTGTCAGATGGAGTGACAGATAGTGTTGATGTATGATGACATCATAATGGAGGCACCAGTTTATCAGGCTGATACTAACAAAGTCTGGCTTCATTGAAATAGCCGTCCTGGAAAACAAATGTGTTGGTTGGTGGTGAGTGGCTTGTTTGACAAGGACTCAAAGTTTGAAGGTCACCTGAAGGCTCAAATATTGACAGAGTTCCTGCTGTTATACAGTAATACATGTGCATTGCTGAAATGGATGAAATTCAAAGGCCACTTTCGCTAAAAATGTGGTCAACAGAACAAAGAGATCAACATGCAATCAGCAGCTCAACTGAAGTTCAGGACAGGCACCTTCTCAGAGGTACAGGAGCAAGGCTGTTTCCGTCACAGTAAAGAATGTCCGTAATAACTAGCAAGGGGTACACTCACGGGCAAACTGTAGCTGGGCGTCTCTGCTCAGGACGGTGCCGATGCTGTTGTGGGCCTGGCACTGGTACCTCCCCAAATCCCTGGCCTGGCTGGGCTCGGAGATAACCAGGTTGCCATCGATCAGGCTGTAAGGCCAGTTGGTGCTGAGATCCAGTTCAGTCCCATTGATCATCCATCTATAATCAGCAGAGGGGGCACAGCTCAGCCATGCAAACCTATGTATCAAACGCACAATAATGAACTCCTACATCTGGACTCTGAATAGTTATGAATACTGAGTACTGTTACCATACTTTTTTTCATAATATTTATTTATAGGTGC
>JAODJU010000036.1:5721657-5747943 GCA_026776725.1 Gnathonemus echidnorhynchus | reverse complement strand
CACACACACACACACACACACACACACACACACACACACAGACACACACACACAGACACACACACACACACACACACCTGTACGTAGGAGCAGGGTGGCTTCTTGCTTCACAGGTCAGCGTCACCTTCTTCTCGTCGGACTCCAAGGCGAAAATGGTGTCGTCGGGCTCTTGGACAAACACAGGCCCAAACTCCTCTCTCTCTGGGGAGCAAAGATGGTTTGTAAATTTGAATACAAGAAATCATACCTCCACCAATTGCACTACTTAACTTTGGGCAAATAAAATGATCAAAAAGCTAATTAGCGGGTGGAGGTAGTGGCAGTGGAAGAGGGTAAATATGTGCCACCCTCCCTGAGGTTTTATTGCACCTGTTACAGAAAACGGGAATTCGCCGTTGTCACAGGGTCCCAGGAAATTCACTCTGGATGCACTCGCTGCCACCTGCTAAAGCTGCAGGAAGTCGCTGCGCCGCCCCGACACTACACAGAGACGACGCGGAGCCTGTAAAAGCCGCCCGCCTCCCTCCCTGCCTCCAGGGACGCCAGCTTCGCTGCTGGCTTCCTGCTTTGTGCGCGCGCTCGGAGACCGCAGCCCAGGAAGGCACCAGCTTATCGCATTAGAAATGCGCCGCACAGATCCTACCTTTGCTGCTGTTAGCTTGCCCAGGTTGGAAAATCCAGGTAAAAGGGGTCATTTTGAAGCTGCCCCCCCTCCCCGCCAGGTAATGACCCCTAGCTTTTTTTTTTTTTGACTTACTTATTATGGAGGCACCCCCGATAGAGGCATGCAGCGGACACAATCACCACCATTTATGTATTTTGCACTGGCGATGCAGAGCAGTTACAGTACCAACACAGGGGCCGGCAACCTCCATCTCTGGCCCTGCAGCCGGTGTAGGGGCTGAGACATGAGCCCCCGGCGGAGGGCTGGGGGGGGGGGTCACTCGGCAGCCCCCACAGCGATAAGCAGCAGGCATGCCGCAAGGCAGCCAGGTGTGGCCAAGGGGGACGCACATTTCCAAATTCAAATTCCAGCAAAGTGGTATCTGACTGGCCCTCACCTGGATCGCACAGGCAGCTGGAGGTTTTGGCCTGATTTCGGCGCAGTGCAGCAGAACTGAGCTCGCTGCACAAGAACAGTGCACAGTTATTTTTGCTCTTATGGATTCTTGGACATCTACAAAGAAAACGTGATCAACTGGTCGGCTAATGACTTGCCAAATACTCGGCGCAGGTGTTGAGTGAGGTGCTCTGGGTGTTAGACAAACAGGGCACCCTCATGGTGAGCGACAGTCCCACCAATCAGACGGGTCGGCAGAGAGTAGGTGGAGTAGCCGTGGAACACCAAAACGCGCCTCTCTGGATCTGCAGGTCGTCAGAGATGAAAAGCTTCATTCTCCAAAGACGCCCCCAGACGCCCATTGACTTGGGTCTTCTTCGTCGTCTCCCTCTGACATGTACAGCAACTTCCCTTCTTCTGTAAATAATTCACACCCTGCAAGCTACTGGAGAGGCTTTCACATCTAATCAAATGGCAAGCTTTTGGCCATCCTCTGAGGACGTGTGCTCCAGACGACTCGCTAATGCTTTCTGCATGAGATGTAACCGACCAAACGACTCGGTGACGGTCTGCTTCCCTGTAATATCTGCGACACGCTGTACCGCATCCGACCATTAATGGCTGCATTCACAAACTGAATGGTGATTTTCTCTGAAAATTAGATTCAAGGACCCTTTCAGTGGTGTTTTGGTTGGTCACTATTGTTTGTTAACTAAAATAAAATACACAGGCATTTTTAATCGGTCACCACGGTCCCTGGAAATCCCAGCTGAAGGCCTTTTTCCAAAAATAAATCCAATTATGTGGACTAATTATTTAAACAAAAGACCTCTGACAATGATACTATGCTTTTAAAATTTCTGTTTCAAAGACACAGAATGGCTTTAAATGGCTTCCATTGCAAACAGTATGTAGGACAAGCCCAGTGTGGCGATCTGAATCTAAAATAGAAACAGCTAATATAGTTCTAGGTGTGCCTGGTACCTCCATGGCAATCCTGTCAGACACTCTCAGCATGATATTAATCTTGAGGGAACCAGGAGGTAAAAACTGGCAATTAAAAATGGTCTGGTGACACCAGGAGCTACACACCAGGAACTACACACCCAGGGCCCTGGTGATACCAGGAACTACACACCCAGGGCCCTGGTGACACCAGGATTTACACATCCAGGGCCCTGGTGACACCAGAACATAAACAACTCAATTGGATAATACATGAATCATGTTAAAACAAGATCTTTTAGATAACAGCATCTACTGGATAGATGGTTGGATAAAGGTTTCTTTTTAAAATATATGAATAACATGGCCTATAAAGAATTATCGTAAAATACATGCAACTGCTGGACTACTGACTGCTGACCAAAAGCGAGAGAGGAGGCCATGAGATCTGGCTGGCTGGCTGATCCCCAGCAGCAGCCTGATGGGATTTAACACACACCTGGGGCCCCACTGCACAAGGTGGTCCGACTCGCCGTCCAAATAATCCATCTGCTCATCCGTCCGTTTGCAGAGGCTGTTTATTAAATTAGGGATGCAGAGAGCCAGATGCAATGCGGTGTACCGTGAAAGGTGGTGTAACTGGGGTCTGTCACAGGGCATGTCTTTAGAGCAGTGTTTCCCAACCCAGTCCTTGGGGACCCCAGACAGTCCACGTTTTTGCTCCCTCCCAGCTCCAAGAGAGCAAAACCGTGGACTGTCTGGCAGGGGCCTGGGAGGGAGCAAAAACATGGACTGTCTGGGGGTCTCCGAGGACTGGGTTGGGAAACACTGCTTTAGAAGGTAAGAGAAAGCCAGAGCAGTGAGGAGATGTGGAGAACATGTCCTCCACACAGGCCAAGTCTGAAGCCACACCAGGAGACGTCCCAGCAGAGCAATGGGGTGCTCAGGTGGAAGACTTGCGGTCCAGTGACGGTCAAGGATCCTACCGGTATCGAGCTGACAGCACTGCGCCTCAAGAGCATCCAGACCAGCACCTCATCTTAACACGTGGGTCTGGCTCTTTATAAAAGTACATTTACTAAAGCCGACCTGGACATCACAACAAGTCATCTTCACAAACATCTTCACAAACAGAAGAAATAACATCTGAGGCGTCGCGACACGACAACCAGCTCCACAGATCAACTGGCTGAGAAATATGAGTGCAGCCAACGATGACGGATGCCGTTTCATTATTTGGTTCCAAATGCAAAATTTAACGCGACGCTTTACATCTACTTCACATTAAATGCATTAATCTCTGCTGGTGCAATTCATGCGATTTACGCTGACATGTGTGGGAACATTTCTGTGGTACTGGGTGGGGGAGGGGGGGACATGAGGAAATCGAGAAAGCAGCACTGCAGGGCCCCCATCCCCCCCAGCACACCACTCTAATGTTCCTCCCTGTCTTTAATTTACTTTTCCGACAAATCGAACCCCCTCTAATCAATCATTGTCTATGGGTCCTGCCATCTCGCACCTTCATCACGGAAAAGAGCAGGACTATCAGGCTTGAGCCTGTCGATAGGCCATCAGCCCCTGACTCATCCCGTCCGAGAGGCCTGATATGTTTCTCTCCCTGTTCCTGTGCCTGCATTCGAGGCTGGGGGTGGGACTAGGTCTCCAGGGGGAGACCACAGCTGCATCCACAGACCGTCAAGCTTCATCATATTAAAGCAATAAATCTCAGCATCTCGTTGGCATGTAAGGGGTGGTGCAGCTAAACAAACACGACGTCGCATATTTACATGCGATATTCTGAAGCTTCTCTTTGCATAAGGCTTCACAAACACGGCGTTGCATATTTACATGCGATGTTCTTCTTCTGCCATAAGGCTTCACAGCCCCAATGGTGCTTTCTTTGCATCGTATATCCCGTCTTACAGAGTATTTCAGGGGGTTGAGGCCCTTGCTCGATAGCCCAGTGGACATGTGACAGTTCTCCCAAGGATTGGGATTCCAACCAGCAACTTCCGTTCACGGGCAGAGGGGCTAAACCCACTGAGCTGCGCACCGGCCAATTCACTGAAGCGAGTAATCTCTTCTTTTGAGGTCCAATTTCAGCCTGAAGAATACCTCCATGTAGGTCCTACACCCAGTACCGAGGGCAGCTCTGCAGATGACCAGGAAGAAGGATCTCCGTTATCTTCCTCTGCGGGCCTCCCATTCATCACGTCCTCCCAAACACCAGGGCATTATCATGCAGGAAGTGGGTGCTCCTCACCTTCTCGTGACACGTGGTTATGGCGGCAAGCCGTCAGGCGAGCGAGGGTGTAATAAGATGGAAGCGACTCGGCGGCTATGTGGAGCGGCACTCGGCTCTCCGTGGTAACGGCTCTTCATACTGCCACAGCGTTATGAATAATGCAGCCCATTCAAATCAATGGCTGAGCAGCTAAAGCGCTGTTTATCCTGCGGGAGCGTGATGGGGAACCTGTGCAGCGAATCTCTATTACAGGCACACCGCAAATGGAGAGCCCTCGGAAAGACAAACATTTCAGGGCTGTCGCTTTCCGGGCCAGGCTGACTTTAAACACATTCAGGTAAAGCACACACACACACACACACACACACACATGTCGGGTAAACATATCTTTATGAGGAGTGCTCAATCATTTCTTTGGGAAAAATGCTAACGCTAACTATGACAACCTTAACTCCTACCCAGCCCTAACCATAACTATGAGTAACCAAGCAAAATACAAGTGTTTTTGCATAATTTCATTGCAGTCACAGATTTTTATTATATTAAGTAGTAAAAAAATGGATATTCATCACATTGTGGGGACATTGTGTCCCCATAAGGTAAGGTATACCCGCTCGCACGCACGCACACACACACACACACACTTGCTACATTTCCCGAGGACACAAAGCCTCGTCATAAGTACTGTCATGTCAAAAAGTCTACGCCACAGTCGCTCGCTAATATCGTTTAATCGAGAGGAAATAAAAGCTTTTTTTTAGGAGAGCACCTGTCAACTGAGAGTGTGGGAAGCCCTGGGCAAAATGCCAGCAGGGGGCGTCAGGGAGCCAACGGCTGCTCTATGTGCTGGTCAGCATCCAGGCTCCATTTTCTCGCCCCGTGATAGATCAGTGGGGTTCTGACTGGGCCGGGATCGGACCTGTCACTCGGAGCACCTGTGCTGTGTGCCGGTGAGGGGCCACAAAGTCTGAACTGCTTTCACTCATGCCACTGTTGGCCTGGGTAATTAAAGCAGGACAGGTGACAGACACGTCCCCTCAGGAACAAATGAAAGGGAAAAACAAATCTAAAACAAGTCTCTTTTTGGAAGGGATCAAGGCTAAATTATGTATAACACTACAAAGAAATCGATGCTAAAACGAGACCAAAGTCCTTTAACTGCCCTCAAAACGCACCACAAATGCAACAGAATTCCCCTCCATCTCTAATGTGTCCTTAACTATAAAATTACTGTAAAAATAATCCATCCATCTACCCATCCATCTATCCATGCATCCATCCATCTTCTACACCCACTTGTCTTATTCAAGACTCCTGGAAGCTATGGCTGCAATGCAGAATAACTCAGGATGGGGGGCACACACACACACACACACCTATGGGCAACTAACCTCAGCATGTTTTTGGACTGCATGGGGGAAACCCCACGATGACAAGGGGAGAACATGCAAACTCCACACACATGGAGCCATGGCGGAGACTCAAACCCTGGTCCCATAGGTGCGAGGCTACATGTATGGGAAAATGCACAAACCTACATACACACTCCTAACATGCCCAACTCTTTCCTGCATCTACTTTAATTTTAAAAACGTCCCACAGATGCCTTCAGACTCAGCACCCGACACTGAGATGGAAGTGAAGCATGTCTTCATCTCCAACCTAATGGTGCACCTGGGACACTCTTGGGACACGCCTGGGACACTCTTGGCACACGCCTGGGATGCTCTTGGCACACGTCTGGGACGCTCTTGGGATACGGCTAGGACACTCTTGGCACACCTCTAGGACACTCTTGGTACATGCCTGGGACAATTTTGGCACATGCCTGGGACATACCTGGGCACATTCTTGGCACATGCCTGGGACATACCTGGGCACATTCTTGGCACATGCCTGGGACACTCTTGGTACACGCCTGGGACACTCTTGGGACATGCCTGAGATACGCCTGGGACATAACCGTATGGCTGACAGGTGCACATTTGAACTTTAATGAGGTGTGTTGCTCGGGGTCATGCAGACAGCAGTTTGTGAGACCCCCCCTCAGGGCCCAAGGTCTCTGTAGGCCCTGGCATGCTGCTGTTCACCTCAGATACTTTGGGTCAGTCCTTTTTGGGTCAGTCCTTTTTAGGTGTGATTTTGTGAATTTACATCCAGGAAGACTGCTGAGAGGCAGCACCTGGGGTGTTTCTCAATACGCATACTTGTCCTTACTCGTGTTCTCACATACCCATTCTACATCATCCTCCACAGCCAAAGACCAGTTCCAATACTCAGGAACAGACGTACAGAGGACGGTAAAAATCCCCGGATGTCATTCTCACCCTGCCCCTAATATCAAGGATACATCTATTGCATCCTCACCAAAAGAGATCAATCCCATGATTCACTGCACCCCTAGTTCATTCTTGTTGCATTCCTGGTACTGAGAAACACCTCAGGTCTGAGTGTGGGACCTCAGTGTCACCTGGGCTCAGACACGGCAGCAGGTTTGAAGAGAGGCATTATAAAGAACCAGCTGATACCATCAAAAGATGGTGATCAATTAAAGCAAAACATACAAACATATTAAACATTATGTTTTAGTAATAAGATTTACGGCAGTGACTGAAATGGCAATTTGCTGCAGAACTACAGAAGCAAGGTTGATTTAGGGTGAGAAGAGTGACAGAATCGGGGACTGAATGACATCACACTGCTTGATTATTTCTTTTTTTTAATTGTAAACATGAAGAACAGCCTCAGCTGAGAAAGTATGGGGGGGGGGAGGAGCAATGAGGAATGACGGGAACATGCAGATAATTGCTGACCACTGCTGAAATATTAGGGCAATATTCTGTGCTGAAATAAATAACCAATAATCTCTGCTAGAATCATTAACCAATAACCTACACTATAACGATTAACCAATAATCTCCTATGAAATGTTTAACCAATAACCTCGGCTGAAATGTTTATCCCACAATCTCTGCCGAAATGTTTAACCAATAACCTCTGCTGAAATACTTAACCAATAATCTCTGCTAGAATGATTAACCAACAATGATTAACCAATAATCTCCAATGAAATGTTTAACCAATAACCTCGGCTGAAATGTTTATCACATAATCTGCAAAAATGTTTAACCAATATTCTCCACTGGGATGTTTAACAGATAATCTCTGCTGCAACGCCCAACCCCTAATCTCTTCTGACATGTTTAACCCATCACTGACACAGGCCCACCGCACACCCCGACGGGGGCGAGGAATTGGCGTGATATTTTCTATTTATTTATTTTTTATTTTTTGACAAATTCATCCACCGAGAAAGATATGTTTGCAGTGACAAAAGCCAATATTTGCTTGTTCCTTCCAAGATCCCACGGGAACGCCAGAAATGACAAGATGTGAATTATTGGATTCTGCACTCAGAATAACATCAATGTTTCATGTGTGAGATCCCAGAAGAGCGCTAAGCTCCATCCACATGCGTCTCCCCCAACGTCGGACAGGACGTGCGACAAGGCAAACACATCTACAGCATGAGCGATGAGCAGGAAACGCAGAGATCGGTCGATGCTGCCCACCTTCGCTCCCCGGGTCTTCTTGGGAGCCTTGACTACCGAGGCCTGACGGGTGGAGCCGTGAGTGACCGGGCCAGTCGGAATCGGCCGGCGACCCGGTCCGGCGGTCCTGCCGGGGTCGGCCCCTGTATCCAAGCGATGAGGACCCGGGACCATCCTGCTTCATCCTCAGCACAGCGGCATAGTAGGCGGGGCGTCCAGCCACCGCTTTGGAGAATTCTGGAAAGAGCGTGAGATCCGTCAGACGCTGTACGACGCATGAACCCTCATTACGATAACGGTGAAGAGGGATCCACAAGGCAGAGTGTGATTTTCAATGCGGGGCCAGATGGCACACACATGCACGCACATTTACACGCATGTAAAAGCTTTATTACCTTGCAAAATAGTCTGTAGGGTTTGCAAACTACCATAATGCGTTAGATGTAGCTAATTTCAGGTTCATAATAGAATAATATAGATTTGTCGTAAGACTTCTTACATGAGCGTCAGAGTCTGAAAAGTGTCACACCAGATGTGTGAGGGCTGGCTGCCCTGGATCCAGGCACACAGTAGATTCCAAGTTTCTGGAGACCATGACCTAAATCATCTCACCAGCCAGCCTCTCACTTTGTCTGCATCCCAGCAAATTTGCCAGCCTGTGGTTACATCTTTAGCTTTTCTCTGATCACTGTCAAACAAATTGGACTTTAATTAGCGACTTAACCTGGAGAAACACAGTAAATTATGCCGATGCCGTTCCCCGATTAAAGTCGAGCGGCTTAATTACCTTTTGAGCAGACTCCACTGCCGCCTAACACAGTCCTGCCGTGCTCTACAGTCAGAGGCATGACTCATACATTTTAATACAGACTGCGTATTCTCAACATACCGGCGAAATTCATTGTTTAATATTCAAGTCCTCATTTGCAGCGATCCCAGTTTTTTCATTTCCGGGTGATGGATTCAGTGTCTCCAGATCTCCGTAAGAAGTTACATGCGCCTCATACTGATGTGCTTTATGATGTACGCCTACCTGCCGACGTCAGGCAAAGTGACCTCCGGTGACATGCGGACCACAGTGTCTAGTAATTAAATTTATCATGATAAATGAGCAGTAGGGGGCCTGGAACTTCGGCGAGCTCAACTTGAATTGCCTTGGGAAATTATACACATGTGCGTGTCTGTGACTAAAAGGTGTCAGCTCTGTATATGACAACATTTGCTAAATAAACAGAAAAACATGCAGTGCGCGATTAGCACTGAACCAGGCAGCGTGAGCTCCGGATGACGAGATTCCGCCCATCTGTAGCCGAAACGGCGCAGAACGGGAAATACTCCCAAGCAAACCTCAGCACTCGTTAAAACACGAAACCTCCATCCCCATACTGTAACGTGAGCACAAGTTCACCAAAGATGCAGCAGCGTCCGTCTGGCGGACAGGAATCCTAGATGCCCGACATATTATGGGATATATCTGAGGTCCGATGCACATTGGCTTTTCTATGGTGCTGGCAACATGGACGTCTGCCTGTTTTATTTCTATTTTGCAGCCCGGAGTCAACTCACAAGAAAAGCTTCATTGACATTTATGAGATCCCAATTAAAGATCCTCATAATACTTGCTAATGTGACCTTCACTGGCTAGCTTTTCTGAGGTCGCGATCACAAGTTTACGGATGTCCCCACTCGCTGCATTCATTCCAGAGTGGCCGCCAGTCATGTGTTGTACTGCGGGTTCGAAGGCGATCACAGGCACAGAGATTTGAGATATGGGCATGCATGAGTGGCCAATGCTAGCACATAAAAATGTAAATGTGCCTCTTTTTCACTGGAAGTAATTAAGGTGAATGGCAGTCCCATGATCCTGTCACATGACACCATCACATGACTCCCCCTTGCCCAGTCTCCTACACACTAATGGCACAGCAGGGTCTGCCCCCACCTCACACGCAATGCCACCGGGGAGACGGGGGCCATCTGCACTCTGTAAATGCGGCAGAATATTCTGGATGGAGAGGGACCTGCTTACAAGCATCAAGTTAAAAGGAGCAAAGCCTTTCTGAACTGTCTTTATGTGGCACTCAAACAAACGCGGTCGGCTGGGACGTGCCAAAGGAGGAGATCGATGTGTCACATTGACTCGGAAACCGCGAGCGCCGAGGTCCTTTCCTATCTGATGCGGGGGGGCTGACGAGGCCTCTCCCCTGCAGGCGGACATCGGAAGTGACAGGAATCGCTTCGCCCGTGTTTTTCCGCGTCCTGGAGCCAGGAGCTGGCGCCGGGGACACAGGTCTCGTCTCTGACAGAGCTTGATTAGATGCTCTGGTTATTACACCACCCCCTCCCGGGCATTTGGGTCTCTCTACACCCCCCCGTTCAGTTATTTCATCGTGCAGAGCGTCTCTCTGTCTCGCTCGCCTTATATGTTTTCAGCAGTTATATTTTTAAAAAAATGGAAAGAGACTGTGGTAGAAAAAAAATAATTAGTCAGATAATAATATTAATAATATTTTAGGTAAAAATTTCAGCACAATGTGGTCCAGCTGGTATGGTGGAGCTGGGGGTGGGGGGGGCAACCCGCTGCTGTTTGTATAGATCAGAGATAGATAGTTCAGGTCCAGAAAGTAAAAATCCAGACCGAGATTTTGTTTCAACCAACCAGTCACCTGCCTTTTTGCCGCACTGAGTAATAACTGAATGCTTTATATTTACAGCAAATAAAAAGGTCACAATGATGTTATTTTTAGTTAAAAAAGGCAAAACCTTCCAAGGCTTGAAACTCACAAGTTTAAATGATGCAAGCTAGACGCCGCTATCTGCAGTGATCGCTGCGCGTGTGGGATTAGGGTGCCAAACGCCGGACACCTTATCAGCCGTCTGATCCCAGTAGGATCCTCCTGTCCGGACAAGGTGTACATCCGAGAATACCCAAGAGGACCATCGCATCACATCACGTCACGCTTCTCACAGCACCATCCACCTTCACGCCAAGGTTAAACTCACGACAGGTACGAGCCATTACAGGAAAAAAGTACTTCTGTGGGTGGCACAGATCAAGCTGACAGCCGCAGGCTTCTGTCAGCTGTCGGCTTTGTCTGATGGAAGCAGTGACCCCTACTGGTCTCCGCGTCTCAGCTCCTTGTCTTGCTCCTCTTCTTTCGTCTTCCGGTCAGGTGAAAGTCAAGGTCAGAAAGCGATGCCGCTCCGCAGTCACGTGGGCAGGCCTGCTATCCGGAGCAGGCCTCGGTAATGTCGGATGCGGGAGGTGCTTCATGTAAAGAGAGCTTACGGTGAATCTATATTATTTCATTATAAACCTGAACTTAGCTACATCAAAAGCACTGGGGTAGTTTGCAAACCCTACAGACTATTTACAAGGTTTAATTAAACTGGTTTAATTAAACTGTTAAATACGTGTAAATGCGTGTGCATGCACGTGCAGACTTGCCTCAAATTGAAAGTCTCACGCCAGCCAGCTGACTAAAGTTCAGCAACTCTGGGCTGAATCAGGAGGGAGCCGGGGGGGGGGGTTCTGTTTGAGGGATGGGCTGTCAGCGAGTAGCGGAGGTGATCAAAACCCAGTCAATACTGTCAGTGTCTTGCAATGCCAAGATCATCAGGAGATGTGGGGCCAATGCACCCCTCACCAGCACTGAGTTCTGATAGATAGCATAGCCGCCTACCCCCCTGGCCAACAGAAGACCCATAATAGCTGACGGATAATCACCCAGGACACCTCCTCCAGTCTCCTGGCACCTACAGGCTGGTTCCCCTGCATGAAGCCTGAAAGCTCTCCAGATCATCTAGAGTGCTCCTGCAGCTCGCTCTCCAATCTGGCCAAGCCTGCCCTTGCCTCATTTCTCCTTACCTGCCTCTGATATTTATTGGCTGGCAGCTCTATCCATTTTAAACCCCGCTGTGATAGCATCATCCTCAATCAGGGTGATCCCCCCCTCATTAAAAACCGCCCACCTGACTGCCGTCACCACCTTGGCATGACCTACGTACTTCACCCACCCCCTACGGCCCACCTCTGTTTATCCAGAAACTGTAAGGCAGATTTTACACAGCATATTTTTATATTTATATGGGTAGGCTGCTTTGCATTATGGGATATTGGTGGTAACTGGCCATGTCAAAGCTTCCTAAAATTTCCCACAATGAAGACACCAGTCCACAGAATGAAAAACTGCATCATAAAGTAAATAAAGGACACAACAGGTAGGGAGATACAGGTTTCATATCTTCATATCTTATTGTACACAGGTTTCATATCTTCATTTCTATGGGCATAATCCAAACCTTAACCCCTACCCAGCCTGAACCTTAACCATAAGTAACCAAACAAAATATGAGACTTTTGGCATTTTTACATTTGACTGCATTCACAGATTTTAATAAAATTGAATTTCCCCTTGTGGCAACCGAAAAAATGGTCCCCAGAACGTCAAGATAACAGGTATTTATCACATTGTGGGGACATTTGGTATTGCATACCTGGACCACACACACATACACACACACACACACACCCACCCCGGGCATGTGCACTCAGGAAACAGGAGAGCCTCAGCCATGAGACACCAAACCACATCAGACTGAGACCGTTACGGGTTTCTCGCTGTTCTCGTCCAAGTGATCAGACTGTGGTCAGATGTGCTAAATTATTTAGGCCGTTAAGAGGGAGCTACCGATCTTACCAGCATAAAAAATCACCCATTAAACACATAAAACATTCCACGTGCGGGATGCACACAGGCTACAGGCACAGCTCGTATAATACAGAGTGTTATATATATGAGCGGGCGCCTCACTTCACGCAATAAGCAGGCGCTCTTCCGGCAGTTATTCATTACAAAAAACTGTGTGTGTTTGTAGGCCTCAAGACTAATCGCTGTATTATCCCACAGCAGAACAGGCTGTATAAAAAGGGGTGTCATGTCTCATTGGTATGAAAGTTATACTGCAGAAATTTCAATTTGTCCCAACAAAGCTGGAATCACTTTGAATAATCCCCATACTCTTACCGTCCACACTAACGGTCAGGGACTAAGACGTCTCCTAACATCTTGATGCTGTTGCTGCGATGAAGACGGCACCCTAAGCCCCCCGCCTCCCCACCCCCCTTCGCTGCAGTACTACATGCTCTGGGCTCACATGCATCCCATGATACTGCTGGTTTAAGCTTTTACTGCTCAGGAGTGTCCAACAGCAGCGACTCCACCCGGAGACTAAAAAGCAGCTCTGCTTTGATTCTCTTCCACGGCTCCTGCTGAGCCATCTATAAATCACTGATCACTGATCACCAATGCGCAATATCACCCAATGATATCGTGACAGGCAAAGCAAAGGTGCTAAAATATGGGGCAATTACACCGGAACCCAGTACTCTGGGAAGCATAGCATCGTAAAGTCAGCAGATTGTACGACTGTGTGGAAAATCACACTGATTCAGGTCTGTGTCCAGTCTAGGTGAGGCTGAGCCAAAGACATGCTTATGTAAGATAGATGAGTAGGCGCCTCCTGTTGGTTAGTTGTGTGAATTGCCCTAATGAGAGCTGATTGGCGATATGACAACAGTTTTTACCCAGTAAAAACAGAGCGAGAGAAATACTACGGTAACCTACAGGTTATCGCCTCTAATCCACATCACGCTGATCTGTAGCCCCTGTGAAGTCTTACCACATCTAAACACTTCGGTCCACTGTTATAGTACGAAATGATCATGGAGAGATTGCCTGAAACAAAACGGAAAATAAAACTTGATAAATGGAGAGAGCATTACTGCTCCTTGCTCGTTTAATGGCATATCTTCAGCCAATCTGGCGGGGAAAGAGCTGTCCTGACACCCTTCTGCAGCCTCTGCTTAAGAGGTCAAGAGACGTTTAATGATGCATGATGCTTTCAGTGAGCTCCTAGAGACAAGTCCTATTCCAGCTTTGTGACAAACTCATTAAAAATCAGTGCGGACAGGCAGCCAGCTGCAAGTTAAATTTGACATTTAATTTTGGGCCCCCCCTCCGCACCCTCTCCCCCTACGCCGATAGAGCGGCGTGAGATCGTAGATGGGAGAGGGATGGCTGGAACTTGAGAGCCATCCCACGCACCATTTTGAGCTGTAGGTTTCTAGAACGATCCGACAGGGCCACAGGGGTCACGTGCCGCCTGTTCTGTGATATTCCTTCACAGGCCTCAGAGCGAATCGAGGTCAGACGCGGAGACGCAGCTTGTAGCAGCTCAGCTGACACTTCCCGCAAAATTACTAGCATTAATCTGTTTGGGGACAACATCCTTCTGTCTGTATCTGCATGCGACGCAAAGCTCTTCGGCAAATTAATAAAATATCAGAAAGAGAATCAGCAGCAAACAATAAACATGAAAGAGCGATCGATCATGTCCTTAGCTTGTCTGAAAAAATAGAACATCATGGGAAAGGAAGCAGGTTACAATGCTTTATGTAGTAATGCCACATTATGTAATAACAGCAAAATGTAACAAATTTTCATCACATAATGCGATGTGATTACATAATCTGCTGTCACACACTCTGTAATAACATGTAATAACACCGCATTATGTAATAACTGAAAATGCTGCAAATTTATAGACTATGCTATAATTTTATATTGCAACATTACCCGATTCTTATCATAATTATCATCTTTATTCAATTTGTTACATTCTGTCCAGTTGTTACACAATGCAGCATTATTACAGTATGTTCTTACAAAGCATCATATGTGATGTGTGAGGGAGTGTCGCTGACTGAGAGCTCAGCCCCACCAAATGGAAGGCCTCGTATTTAGGGCGCCCCATATCCAGCTGGCACAGGGACTAACCCGACCCGGCACGAGGTGAACGAGCCGGAATCCTCCGCCTGTGGCACTTCCCAGCTGTAGCACCTGACAGACAGGGGTGGGTTAGCCAGCGTGTAAACGTCAGTGTTTTTCACACGTCTGGGGTGTGACGGCCCCCAGCTCCCCGTGCGGCCGCGTCGCAGACCCGTGTCATCAGGCAGACCTGCTAATCGCTACAGTCGTTTATGAGCAAACGGAGATGGCTCCCATCTGGCCGGCGGCCTCCCCGCGCGCCCGCCTCTGCCCGCTTCTGTGTCGTGCCATTGGCCCCGACAGGTCGCCGTCCATCTGCCGGGGGATCAGTGCGTGGCGTCAGAACGGCTGCTCGGCCTGCAGGACCCTTAGGGCAGATGAGCAAGGCAGCGAAAGCGACCTTCTCCTACGGGATTAAGGGATCAACGCTCACAGAGCCGGGGCATGTTCAGTACGGTCACTCTCACCGACGTTGCCGAAAAGATTCACTGAATGTAGTGGCTGACAGGCCCAGATCCTGCACGTGGCTCCAGTCTGTGAGCCAGTTAGCCCACCTGGAACAGAAGCTCCCCGACACCCACAAATGATGTGCAATGTCCGGGAAATCTGTCATCCTGCTATTCGGCTGGCAAGAAGTTTGCCGAATTTACCGCCGGCACCCCTCTGCCCTCAGGTAGAAAGATTCCCACTTCCTGAAATCAGTACGGCTAAGGAGGGAGGCCTGGTGATCAGAGAGACAAGGCGTCTCACACCGACACTGCGGTTTGACTTACGGGTGTCAGCGGGGAGTCTTTGTGATATGAGAGCAAAAAAAACGGCTCCTTTAAAGGTCCCACAGTGTCTCGTCAGGGAAGGAGACTAAAGGAAATGCAGCCGTTTTAAATTACAAAAGTGTTTGCTATAGTGTTTGCTACAGGGACCCGAACATAAACAGAGATATGAACTGAAATGAACATATCTGCTTTGTTTGAGCAAATTCCGATAAAGTTAATTTCTCTGGAGGCGACTTTAAAGATTTCCTCGCTTTCTGAATTTGCCGTGAATTCAGCTGAGGCTTCCACAGCGAGCGACGGGCCCAACGATTCCTGAAACGGCAGCAGCAGCGCGACGCTGTGCCACAGGCGTCCTGACAGGTACCTCACGGCTGGACGTGTGGCCCGTTATTAAAAGGGAGGTTGTGCTGTGCTGGGCTGGGCCAGCGGCCTCTGTGGGGGAGACATGCAGCCGTAAGGTGGGGGGGGGGGCGAAATAAAACCAAACAGTCTCTTCTCGTGCCGGCTCAATGCCTTATGGGTAAAACAGAGAGAGAGTAGAACAAAAAGCTTTTCATTCACTGCTATACAACAAATGCAGGTGTCAGACTTACTGCTATGAAGACAGCCTGCGTGAGCCTGGTGTAGATTTCGACCAAATGGAGAGTGCAGGTTACATACACCATCACACCCTCAGCACCGGTGCCACTGCAAATGCTGTTTCCATCAGCCAAACGGATCATGTCCACATCGCTCATGTAGATTGCACGTGCCAAACACCACCTCTGTGCCCAACCCAAACACCACCTCTGTGCCCAACCCAAACGCCAGCCACTGCCACCCACAAACACCTACAGAGGGAAATGGGGGTGTGGATGCAAGCTTTGCCACGATAGCATTCAATTTTGCAAAGCAGCGATTTAATATCTGGAGATATTTGATATGTTACTAGGATATGTTCAGTAATATGTGATCACTATTTTCAATAAAGTTAAACAGAAAATAATTTCCACTAAATCAGCTTAATTCAAAAAATACTTCAAAATAAATGCCTGAATTTTTATTTTAGCACAGAGTATGTTGAAATAACCTGTACATCTCAAAAACGCAAAAAATATCTGAAGAAGAAAGATTCCCTTTTATATTTGTAATTTAACAACAAAAAACTATTTCTGGATATGTATAGCTTTCTCTCTGAAAATATAGGAACACAGGTGTACCAAGCTACATAAAATGTACTATAATGTATTAGTCTGCACTTGTGCTACACTGAGCCTCTAGATCACTTTGTGTTCACAGATTGTTTTTTGATGAATCATCATTGTTTAAAGACATGAAACAATATTTGTTAACTGTTGAGTCGATTAAATCATATCGTGACTTTAACAATCGTTATGTCGTTTGGAATCGATGAATTGTTACACCCCTGGAGGAAAGTATCAGCCTCCACCCTAAATGCTTGATTTGGAAGCTGCATTGACTGTAACATCTGATGTCCACCTGCAGCAGACCAGGCAAACTGCAGCTGTCACTCTGCTATGCCACTTAGCCAACACTCATATCCAATTTTCTCCACCCACAATTTTTGCCGTTACTCCGCTTGGCGTGCGGTGCAGCCACTCAGGTCACGTGACGTGAATGGGGCACGTCCGAAAGCATAACTGCCGTGCACTGCCCAACCTTAACGGCAGAGTGGAGCGCACAAAAGCATGTGTTACGCAACCACCACGCTATCCGCGATCTTCACTTTTCAAGCCCAAACACATTATTACGGACATTTTAAAGGCCATTTGATTCCATGCTTCCATTCTTTCCGATGAATGCCGTGTTATTTAGAATGATCTCCAAGGGAGTGTTTAGCAACAGACTGTCCCTGGGATCATCCTTGGCCTGAAGTGTTTATGCTGGATCCACTGTTTTAAACCCTCATGCTTATTGTATGTGGGGCAGAGAGAAGAATATAACGAAGCTGTAAGGAATGGATTCCACACACTCCTGCTAATAAAACGTATATGATATCAGCACTGGGATGCAGGAATCAGAATTTAGCAATTCTATCAGGTCATTAAACAGAAGGAGATTTTATCCAGGATATGCATTGATACATCAAACATGGCATTCAGTTCCCATCTCTAGGAATCACAAACTGCTCTAAATACTGCCACAGAAAAACTATTCGGTGAAATGTACACCTTCATATATACATCAAAAACATTTTTTTTTTCCCAGGATAGTTTACTCTCCTGCACCCAACAAAAACAGCGTGATTAATGGATTCATTAAATCTTTGAGTCGTCATTTAAGGAGCAAGCAGTAATCAAATTCACGCACGTTCACGTCTAACTCGGAAGGAAATCAAAGCTCAGGCACCCCCCCCCCCCACCACAGAAAGGTGGGGGCTCTGTCTTTGCTCAACCATGGTCTTCATCCTGTTCATGGCTTCTACGGGAATATCGAAGACTTTTATTATTAATGAGAAAGGGAAGGCGATGTGAGGATCCAATCGGAAAGCAGATAACTTCCTGCCTCCTAATTCCCAGGGCGAGGAGGCATCTGGCACTCGTTCTCCCGCAGGTATGGGCTGCAGGCTACACAGGCAGTGATTAGCGGATGTATTGCTGTAGCTGGACTGATAACCTTGGCAAACCACCGGCATGCCGCAGATAAAAATGATGTTTGATTCACAGCATGCAGCCATAGCTCCTCGCTTTCAAGTTCTGCTGTTGTTTTTTCCTGTCAGAGACAGCGATAAACCTGTGATATATCCTTCTCAGGATGCCTGGCTCTTCGCTAACACATCCTCCATTTAGTCCAACTTAAAAAGAAAAAACCGATAATCAGAGTGCAGATAGTAAAGTGGAATACCTTACTAAGAGTATCAGCAATACCAAAGGGCGGGATACTGTGCTGACATTACTGAAGGTTCCCGAAGTCCGGTCCTGACACTTTCCATTCTCGAATAACTGCCCTCGTTTTCCCAGCCATCCTGTCTCCTCACCCTCGATTTACAAGCACTGCAGTTTTCATTGTTCCAACAAAAGTATTGTAAGGGAATAATGGAAGGTGTATAAAAATACACACCTGGCGAAAAAGGAAAAGAATAGAAAACAGCGTGGGAGCTTCTGCCTCTAAGGGGGAACAGACGGAATGAAGAGAAGGTTCTGGGACTGCAGCGTTCACAGGCTCCACGGCGGCCTGTCATCCTGCGTCTCGCCTCCGAAGCGGGAAATGACAGAAAGTTCGGCCTGATGTTTCCTTTAAGATCGGCGTGGGAAAAGTACAAGACGAGAAATGCGAGACTTGAACATGCTCCCGTTTGCTCTCGAAGTAAGCACACATACTTAGAAATGGGGGGCGGGGCTCGTAAAGACATTTGTAAGTTATTATGCGAGTCTCACAAAGAGTCATAAAGAGCATCATGTGAGCTGCCAATAGACCATAACGAGTCCCAGCCATGTTAAGGAGCTGTTAAAGACACACCACTCTGCATTATCTAGCAGCAGGACCTTCACATCACGTGTTATTATCTAGCAGCAGGACCTTCACACCACGTGTTATTATCTAGCAGTAGGACCTTCACACCACGTGTTATTATCTAGCAGTAGGACCTTCACACCACACGGTATTATTTAGCAGCAGGACCTTCACACCACACGGTATTATCTAGCAGCAGGACCTTCACACCACATGGTATTATTTAGCAGTAGGACCTTCACACCACGTGTTATTATCTAGCAGCAGGACCTTCACACCACGTGTTATTATTTAGCAGCAGGACCTTCACACCACGTGTTATTATCTAGCAGCAGGACCTTCACACCACACGGTATTATCTAGCAGCAGGACCTTCACACCATACGGTATTATCTAGCAGCAGGACCTTCACACCACGTGTTATTATCTAGCAGCAGGACCTTCACACCACGTGTTATTATCTAGCAGCAGGACCTTCACACCATGGTGTTCCAAATGAATCAAGCATGATCATCACCTCCAAACCCATCATGCACTACATGCATCAATATGGTTGGGGATGAGTTAAATGTTTTGTAGTAGACAGTTTAATATGTTATTCATGCTGGGGAGCAGATGGCATTGTGTAGCTCTGTGTTTACAGATCTACCGACAACATTTCCTTTTAAGTGGCTAAAACTGAAGCCAAGTCCTGACAACTATATTTATTTAATACTGTTTAGTGGCTTTCCACAGAAGGGTTAGTGAAGAGGGAAGTCATTTCTGCATGTGGGTTAGTGAAACGGGAAGCCATTTCTGGGTGTGGGTTAGTGAAGCAGGAAGTCATTTCTGTGTGGGTTAGTGAAGCAGGAAGCCATTTCTGGATGTAGGTCAGCAAAGTGGGAAACCATTTATGGGTATGGGTTAGTGAAGCAGGAAGCCATTTCTGGGTGTGGGCCAGCAAAGTGGGAAGCCATTTCTGGGTATGGGTTAGTGAAGCGGGAAGCCATTTCTGGGTGTGGGTTAGTGAAGCGGGAAGCCACAAATGGATGTGGGTTAGTGAAGCGGGAAGCCATTTCTGGATGTGGGTTAGTGAAGCGGGAAGCCACTTCGGGATATGGGTTAGTGAAGCGGCAAGCCACTTCTGGATGTGGGTTAGTGAAGCGGGAAGCCACTTCTGGGTGTGGGTTAGTGAAGCAGCAAGCCATGATACAGAAATTTAAAAAGGCAGCAGCCACAACAATAAACAACACATGCAGAAACTGGAAATAAAATGCAAAAAAACACACAAAAAAAAAAACATGCAAATGTCTGAAAACACATCTCAGATACTTAAATAAAGGCAAACCCAGGGGTGAAATCTGTTAGAACAAGTAACAAGGAGACAGTTAATGGTCCATTAGCTCATAGGCACAATCTCCATCACAGGCAATAGCATGGCGTCTAACCCTGTTCATACCCAACATGCAGATGACTGACTGCTTGGATGACAAGGCTGACTTAATCCTTGGATAACAACACAGACTTAAATTGATTTAGCTGACTTAACGCTAAACATGCTTAATGTACGAGTTATAATTTTTTTTCCGCAAGGTAAACACTCAGAATTTCATTGTTAACATTAACATTGTAATGTCACCTGTGTTTTAACGGACAAGACCTTAAAGAGTCGGTTTAATATGCCCAGATTAACAATTAAAGCTAAGGAAGCTGAACATCTATGTTCAATCTACCCCCTGTCTAGTCCTGCACACAGATACAAAGTGTGGTCGTCCATTTGAATGGAATGACGGTACAGTAATAAAACATGTAATGAATAGATAAGTGGTACCGGCAGCCCACTGCACCACGCTCCACCACGCTCCACCATCAGTCTCTCCTCCGCAGCAGGGAGCAATCGAAACATCTCTGTCATTTGCTGCTGCTCTGAAACACATTTATTCAAAGTTATGGCCCGACAGGACAAACCCGAATGACAATTCTTCACTTAGTTTATTGTTGCGGCTGCTGTATTTTAAAGCATAGTGTTTAATGACAGGGAAAATTTCATCTGCAGTTATTCCTGAGAGTAAACAATCAGCACCAAGGTCACTGGGAACAGGTGCGTCCCCCGCACTCTCCACACGGTACCACCCGGCCCGATGTCGGCACGCCGCGGCACAAACACTGGCGTCTCCAGGATGTTAGCTCCTTACCGACCCATGTGGCCTCAGCGCTTTATAGAGCAAAATGCACTACCTGCCTCACATTAAATATTCCTCTACCTGTCTGACTGTTGACCCCTTGTTCCGTGACACGGGCTACTAAAAGGACACTGAACTGAAGGTCGCTTAAATTCAATTTTGAATAATGAGATTGTTAGTCGGGGAAGCGCAAAGGGACTGACCCACACGCCTGCGGCTCACCCAAGAAAATGCAGCTTTCAGTCCTTTCCATGCTTGACCTGTTACTCTGAACTGCTGTTTTTGAATAAAGGACAGTATGGCTGCCCCTTCACTGGTTTCAGGTCCAGACAAGCTGGACTGACTTCCACTCCATGGCGACACACTCAAACGTGAAGTTACAGACAACCTTTCCAGCTATATGGTGGATTCTACTCAGCTGCTAGTATATGGAAACAAAATGTCACGAGAGCAAAGAGCAGGAGTTACAGATAAGATGGGGACAGAGCCACCTACGAGGGGGGGGAGCGGACAGCTGCGGCAATCGGCAGGATGCAGCCTCTGTCGCGAAACGCCAGCATGCATTATAAATCAAAGAGCAGCCGCCATAACATCGGAGGCTTACGCATTCATATTTCTGTGGGCGGTAAAGCGGGGATGTGAGTATTAAAATCCTACCCAGGCTTTCTCAGAAATCAGACAAATGATTTGCCGGGGAAAGATGGAGAAGGTCCTGAAAGAGGGCAGTCGGCGAGCTCAGATGTGGTGGATGTTATTCTGGAGAATCACTGCTAATCAAAAACAGAGGGGCTGAATCCCGGTATATCCAACCATCCTGGCTATAATAAGGCATCCTACCTCATCCAGGCAGTTAAAATGGGCCTGGTGGAGGGGGGGGGGGGTGCTCTCGCAAGGTTCTCTGCCTGAACTGCTCCAAAACAAACATACATGTATTCATTCATTTTCCATACTCGGCTGTCCTAAGCAGGGTTGTAGGGGTCAAGAGCCTGTACAGAAAACAACGGGTGCGAGGCAGGGAATTACCCCCGGATGGGGCACAAACCCCTCGCAGTGCACACACAACATACACACCTATGATAATGATTTGGTAACTCAGAATGTTTTTGGACTGTGGGGGAAAATTTCTCTGTGGTGTATATGAGACACTTATTTTTGTCCCATGTCTCGTCAAAGGGACACCAGGAGCTACTCCTGAAACGACAACAAGGCCTTACCTGAAAGGCTACTGATGACTGACAGGAGAAGAAGTGGTTTCCATGGTGACCCCATCCTTTTTCTGGAGGGTTCTGTGTCCCCTTCAGCAAGACTGTTAGAAGTTCTCTTTCTTCATTAAAGCAGCGCCTAGGAGACACAAGAGCAGAGTGAGTGGATCTCCTGCCTTTCATCTGAAGGCCACTTTGTGGTCCCGAAAGCCATTGAAGAGAACGGCACAGACACCTTGAACACTGAGAAGCTTCCGGAACAATTAGAAGACAGAAAAGCTCTGAACCCAATTTTATTCTGTGCCGCGAGTCGCGGTTGTCATGGTGCTAAGCGCTGGCCCGATTTTGACAGCACCCTGCATGCATGGGCACTGGAACACAAGAAGCACATCAGAAGCAACATGTGAGGAATGCAAAATGCTGTGGTTTGATTGGATGTTCTCACAAGTTCCATTGTTATCCTGCTTATGGCCTGACCTAACCAGGTTACCTAACCTGGTGACCTAACCTGGTAACCTAACCTGGTGACCTAACCTGGTGACTATTTGGACTTCACTACAGCAGGTGAAGGCGAGAGCAGCTTCTGAATGCAAACCAAACTGCACTGGTGCTATTCCACAGGTGTCTGCCAACAAAACATTAAGTCTGCATGTGTCACAGTTTTCCAAAATCTTGCATGTCTATAACAACAGAAGGACTCAAATGGTGCAATGCATTTTTGTGGCATGCAGTCTGGTGCAAGCTGAAACAGACAAGCAACACTTGAAGGACACGTTCTGAAATTAATACAAAATCCTGCATGTATTTTTAATTTGGCTCCATTACGGATTGTCCATGAGCATTATCCAGACGAGGCGTACTCAAGCTCATGAAGCTCATGGGATTGGCTTTCATGGGGAGGTGTGGCTACCCTCAGCCAATCATCTTCCGGGATTGGCGAGGTGGCCGGGTGCAGCTGATCAGACGGCTTTTAAAGGCCTTTAAACCTCAGGTTACAGTGGGATTCCACCTCCATGAATGCCTTTCTCAATTAGCCTTTTCATTGTTCTTATTTTCAGTAAGAAAAGGGATACTGCTTGTTTACTGCTTGAGTTGTTTTTTTGGACCAGTTTCAAAAGGCGAGTTAATCCCAAAATTGGCCTCTCTCTCTCAAAGCACAAAGCCCATGCCAGCTTGTGCGAGTGGGGGCGGAGGGGGGCAAACACTTTCACCAATGTGAGTGCCGCCAGACCGGTCTCTTCCCACTCCACAAGCTGCAGGCTTCAAGTATGTACAATACTCAGAGGAAGATGCTACTCTTTAGTATATGCCGACGGCACTGGGGACGCTGTTGTGGACAGAGGAGAGGGACAAGAACTGCGGAAGTAGCGGTGTAATCCTCCTGACAGACCGTATGGGGGGATACAGGGTCTGCCCTGGGGTGTCTGCCGTAATGCCGCGGAAGACACGAGATCGACAGCAGGAGCTGATCAGGAGTGATTCTCAATACCAAGAACACAAATATCGTACTTGTGGTCTTGACAAGAGCAGTCTTGCTAACTTGTCGTCCTAGAACAAACTTGGAGTGCAGTGAATCATGGGATTGGCCTTGCTTGGCGTGAATGCAACCAATGTATTCTCGACATTTGAGGCATAATTACATCTGGGGACTAACTTCTGTATTTCCGTTCTTGAGTATTAAAATGGGTTTTTGGCGATGGAAGATGACGTAAAATGGTCACATTTGAGAAACACGCCAGGACAGATCAGAAGCGAAGCCGACTGCCAGGAAATGCTCTCATGCTACATGTGTCACACAGAAGATTTTTTGTTGTTTTTGTTTTTATTCTAAGACATGCAGACTTGAGTTTCATGCAGTGGCAGCTGCTTTTTCCGTGGTCTGGCCAGACATGAGCAGATTAAGGAACCTGTTGCCGTGTTATTTCGTCACTGGAGGGAAGACGGGATGAGGCGTGTCCGGTGGGTTAACTGGTCCGATGCGTCATCCCGTTGACAGCTGCCTGTATTTGCTGATCGCTGGTCTACACGCCTGGGTAAGGGAATCCATGTCAGTGTTTCGACTGTGTGCCACCATAGGCGGTGTATCGATAAGGAAGGCCTTCCATCAGGCCACGTCAAGTTAAAAATAAACCGAGCAACTGGACGTCTAAGGAAGAGAGCTGAGCCTGGGGTCAGAAGCCAATTCAGGAGTCCTGAAGCATCACTAACACTGTGGTGCCTTGAAGGAAACACCCAAGAAAACATCATGTTTAAACTACAGCAACGGAAGTGAAATGAAGAAGCCAACAGATGCAATTTAAACGCGCGTTAATTCCTGACTCGGTTAATTCACACCATCTGACCTTCTGAGCCCAGAGAACGTGCTAAATTGGTCTGGCTTTCACCTTTCACACTCAGAAAGCATACAGTCATTGGAAGGATTTCCAATTTAAAGTAAAGTTAATTATGAAATCGCTCAGTAATTCCATTCAACTTCCTTCATGCTCATATTTGTATTTTAAGTGTATTTTTTCCCTCAAATCTCAGTCTCATACTTATGTGTATGACTTGTGGAGGTGTTCGGCAGCTGTGATAAATGCGATGTATCACAGAAATCTCTAAAATCACCAACCGTAGATGTGGCCTGTATCCTTCTGCTGAACACTCTCAGCCATTCGGCCCGTGTGAGAGACTCTGGTGTCACCCCTGACGCCCTATTAAGACTGAAGGCGGGAGATAAGGCCGAGGAGTTTTCCTGGGCTTTGAGAAGGAGATAACAGCTTAAATCCTCCACCACTTCTGGGCCACATCGGTTGACTGAGCCCAACCCACCTTGTGCGGCAGACCCTTCTGACAGAACAAGCTGGTCCCTGATGGTGCCAAACGGCTCTGTGCCGGGTTTTTATTTACAGCTGGCACCAGTCTACCTCACACACACACACACACACACACACACACACACACTCCTGTAATCATATCTTTGTGGGGACCATCCATTCATATCTATGGGCAAAACTCTAATCCCAACTATGACAACCTTAACACCTACCCAGCCCTACCCAGCCATAAGTAACCAAATAATATATATAAGACTTCTGGCATTTTTAATTTTTTGACTGCATTCACAGATTTTTATAAAATTGAATTTCCCCTTGTGGGGACTGAAAAAGTGGTCCCCACAACATCAAAATAATAGGTTTTTATCACATTCTGGGGGCACATATGACTGTCACCACAGTAGGTTTTACACCAGCACCACAGACATTTGAGTAATGTGTTGTGCTATGACATTACAACAGCTACAATGTAACTAGGCGAAAGGGATTTTTCAGCTCCATTATAGTAGTAATCTGTAATTGTATGGGACCACCGTTATATATGCCGTCCCCTGTTGACCGAAACGTCATTATGTAGCACATGACTGTATGTTACTTTCAAACCTTGACCAAAAGAACTACTGTATGCAAGAATTCTTATGCATTTGTGCTTCTATACTGGTGCGAATCACAAATAAATTTTTGATGCAATTCCACATTTCATATATGTATTCTAACATATTTACAGGTTCTACACTGGACCTTCAGATGGCAGTGTCTCTATGCAGTCCCTGTTTGCTGCCATCATTCATCCTCCTCGTTTTTAACCACTGGGCCTCACAGTGTGTTTCCTTCCAGAGTCCCAAAACGGACAGAGACCAGGGAGGAGAGTCCTGAAGCTGAAACAGAACCCAGCTCAAATACGTCAACTCACGTGTGCCGTCGCACTCCGGTGTGGACCCCCGCCACATGGCCTGGCCCGTTGGCCGCCCCACGCTCTCATGCCAGATTCCCTATCCACAGCCCGAAAAGGGCGACGCCTCGCTCATTATCAAAACGGAGGTGGACTGGCGCCCTGAGGGAGCGGGGCCGTGTGACCGAGGGATGACTAATCTGTACGCCTCCGTCTGCCTGCCTGCCTGCCTGCCTGCTCCACATTCGCTCAGGAGGGGGAATCGCACACCAGTCTGTCTCTATTAACCGCCCAGCTCAACCGGGACTCGCCGCACGACTCCCCTGCTGGGAGGGGGGAGGGGGGGGGGGGGGG
>JAODJU010000036.1:5693280-5715221 GCA_026776725.1 Gnathonemus echidnorhynchus | reverse complement strand
TCACCACAGACAGACACAAATGCAGAGACACGCAGACCCACAGACAGACAGACACTGAAGCACACAGACAGACACACTCACAGACAGAGAGGCAGACAGACAGACAGACAGACACACCCACAGACAGAGAGGCAGATACACACACAGACAGAGGCAGACAGGCACTCTCACAAACAGACATCACCACAGACAGACACAAATGCAGAGACACGCAGACCCACAGACAGACAGACACTGAAGCACACAGACAGACACACCCACAGACAGACAGACATGCAGAGGCACACAGACCCACATATATAGACAGACACACATACACACAGACAGACATGCAGAGGCACACAGACCCACATATATACTGTAGACATACACACAGACCCACACAGACAGTCGACTCCTTCTTCAGCACAGTACTTCTTCTCTCCTCGCCTCTGCCTGCCCACTCTCCCCCATGTCTGCCAGCCCTGCCTTGATTGTTCTGATGACCTCAATCAGGAGACAATTACCCAGGTCGGGACTGCAGGCAATTATCTCCGTCACGGTGAGACAGAGCCCACCTGAATGGAGCACGGCACCTTTCATCACAGTGAAATTATGCATGCAGCTGGAAACACGCATCTCACGCGCTTAGAGGGGGCCTTGTGTAGAGGATGGGGGAGGGGAGAGCCGCCATCTGCTCTGACCCCTGGGCTGCTTATGTCACTGCGTGTGGGTCCGGTGTGTCCAGCCCCACCTCCTCATAATCCACAGTGTGTGGGAGAGTAAGACCCCGACGGCAACCACCAACGCGCTCACATCTGCCGTCATCATTCAAACGGGCATCTAGTTATTTTAACACATTCAAACACTCCGTAACATTCACTTTGTGCCACCTCAATATAAACCACTGACATACAATAAATTACACATCTGATGACTTTAAAGCAAAATAAGGAACGCAATAGCTTTTGGACAATCTAAATACAGCCTCCTTTATATAACACTGTGATGTCATTAACCATAGACATGCATTTGGAAAAAGTCACCCAGAGTCTGGCAGCAAATGGCATTTTAATTATGCAGGCCATACGTTAAAATGTCTGCACGGTTAACAGAATATAAAATAATGATGTGTTGCGGAGCAGCCTCCCGCTATACGCCCTGACGTGACAGGTCCAGTTAAGTGGTACATTGAATGTAAAGCAGGGTAAAAATTAAGCCAGTAAGAATGCAGCAGGCAGATCGCACGTGGTGGTCCAGCAGCAGCACCAGAGGGTGGCGACCTGCCCTTAGGCCCCACCCTGCACGGCCGCACGGGTCCGATATAGATACCGCGCTCTCCGAAATGGCTCCCCATGTCCAGGTCATTGCGGGCGACCATGTGAGTGTGTGTACACACGCTGTAATGGAAAAGAGTGATACTCAGTGTGCACTCTCTCTCTCGCACCTGGGAAAGGCGCGATGGAAGCGATCTATGGAGCGTCAGAACAGGGACCGAAGTCGCTTCAGTCTATGGTAAAGTGAGAGGAAGCGCCAGTGTGTACAGTGTGATCCAGGGGGGGTGCAACCTGCGGCCCCCCTGCACCCAAGCGGGACGAAGGAGGGGATAAAAAAGGGAAACAGCTCACTGATGATTCTCCTGCCTGCCTGCATGCCTCTTTGCAGACTTTCAACTACAGATACATCGGTGTACACACATAGACACACACACACGTTTGTAAGCATATCTTTGTATGGACCGACCATTCATTTCACATAAGCCTCCTCAGTGGGTCCACACTTCAGCAGTCTGAGAAGATTACGATCCAAAAGGTGGATCCCAGATCCTCTTTTCCTTCCGTAATTTCTCACAAAGATGTTAAGGTGCCGTTGGTTTTCTTTTCAAGCTGCATAGCATTCAAGATCCAGAGCTGGTGTATACAGTGTGTGTGTGTGTGTGTGTGTGTGTGTACTCTGCTGGGCATATGATCAGCTTGGTTTGGGTTTGAATCTTCCTGCTGTTTGTGCACGGCTGGTTCTTATGGACAGGGACCTCGCATCAGGAAGGCATGCAGGTTCTGAGGGCCCAGCACAAATACCAAAGTAAGAGGAATCTGCCTATCAAAGGAACAAACACAGAAGCCAGCAAAAAAGGTCATACTGCCACCGTTAGTGCACCTTATGATTAAAAAATATAACCTACCTATCGGAAGAGTGGAGCCCCTCAAACAACCTGAAAGCTTTCAAGTGTCGGAGGTCATTCTGCGGCAAATCGATGCTGCTGTCAGATGAAAGGCACACTGCCTCTCTGCAAGCCTGCAGCAGCCCGCAGGCCGGAAACGGGACCGGTACCGCTCTGCTCCTCTTACTGGGAGTGGACCCTCCGACCGGCGAGGAGACACGCAGGAGGAGGCGCGCCATCTCTCCCCAAACGAGGTTTTAATTACGTGCATTTTCGTGAGCCCCGGCCGCTCATCCGTGTCCCTCAGTGTTTCGCTCTCGTCTCCCTGGAGATGGCGGCAGTGTCAAGTCGCTCGGATCGGCGCACGGTGGCAGCGGCGGGAATTACAATGACCCGGGTTGGCATGGGGGGGGGGGGCGCTTCAGGGCCGGGCCGCATTTGAAAGGTAACATTAAAAATGATTAATGTGCCTGCTTTTCTCCGCTCGCCCCGAGCTCACCCAGCCGGCCCGACGTCCCGCGTTCACCGGCAAGCGCTTCAGACGTCTGACTCCGGCGTGCACAGGGCATGCAAATGAGAACCCCTTATTAGTCAAGTGTGAGATTCTGCAAACGAGCCTTTAAAAATGGATGAGGCTGGATGAGAAACAAGCCAGCGACCGAGGATCTGCTCATGTTTACACAAGCCGGGGTGGATCCCTCAAATGTTGAGGGACCGTGCAGCCGGGCAAAAACATAACACGAGCAAAGCGATGATACTGACGACGTTCTCCAGAACGAATGACGTTAAAAAGGTCTGCAGCACATTACCGGCCTGCCCCACCCATCCATCTCCCCGTGCGACACGAATGCGTGCTGTTCGGAAGATAATGCCACCATGCATGCGCAAGGGGACACATTGTTCTGGATCGCTGGGCAACAATTAAACATTCTGGTCTTTTTTCAAGTAGTCCCTGAGTGATATTGTGGATCTCCCCTGCTGCCTTCTACCACAGCCTAAAAATAGACACATTAAAGTTTCAGAGATCCGACAGAACGATGTCCCGGCGTCTCACAACGTGATGAATGTTTTTTATCATGCACGGAACAACGGAGCTGCGCACACCTTGAGTCGGGCTGGAAAAAGAAAGAGACGTGACATTAATTACATCTCCCACTTCGTTTATAGTAATAGACGTCGCCTTGTCTTGCATGACGTCCGGAAGCATCGAGGAATTTATCACAATTAGTAATGCAATTTCAGCTACACTAATTGCATCCTGTAATCACAGCCATCATTGCAGACATTATGTGGGTCAATAATCGTTCCCCCTCCTGACGTCCCAGTGTGCTGCAGTGTCACTCCCCCGCGCCTTGTGGCTTTAGGATAAGGGGGCTTCAGGGGTCAAAGTGCAGGAAGGGGTCTGGGGACCTTGGGAGGTCAGTGCAGCAGTTTGTCCCGGGTTTCCCTGGAGACCGCCTCATGTTTGTGTGATGAGTGGGGGTCCTTCGCAGGGCCATGTGGTGATGCTGCACTTTGACATGCACGCATTCACAGGTCACACTTCACTTCCAAAGCTCTGGTGTGGTCATTTTACGTTAGGTCTTTGCTTTTTCGGGACTTTTTGCTTCCTCACGAAACAGTACTGCATACCCGCAGGAAATATAAAACTCCCAAAGTAACAGGTCCAAATCTGGATTCCTCACAATGAATAAGCGCAGCATGAAACACAGTCATCCATCTGTTCATCCACATTCCAGCTGCACGGCCAGTAGAATCACGGTCAAACACCATCCCGCTGTTGGAAAATGAAAAACATAAAAGCACTTACACACGTAAAGCCTTCATCCAGTCAAGTTCAAGGAGGTGCTAGCTGATGCCAGGGGAGAAGAATGTCTCATCTGAGAAGGACCACGCAGCTTTTCAGAAACATCGTCCATCAGAGGCAGAATCTTCTTGTGACCATCACTAAAGAATATACACAGTACGTAGACCATATGGAAAGACTATCATCAGAGAAACTAACTGGGGAAGCAATTGAAAAAGGCTGATAGGATGTTGGGTTACCTCTCTAGGTGTGTGTAGTTTAAGGGAGGTGATGCTAAGATTATACAATTCCTTGGTACAATTCATTGTGTAGGTTTTGTCACCATACCTTAAAAGGGCACTGCTGCCTTGGAAAAGGTGCAACGTAGGGCTACAAGAATGATTCCTGGTCTTAGTGGAATGTCTTAAGGTTAGCTGAGCTGAATCTGTTCAGCCACTAGCAAATGAGACTAAAGGGGGATATGATCCAGGTATATAAATGTATATAAAATTCTAATAGGTCAGGTACTGTTCAGCCAAATGGCTACTTCAATATTAGTTTAAATACGAGTGGCCATAAGTGGAAATTAACGAGAGAACATTTTAAAATGCATTGGAGAAAGCACTTCTTTACAGTGTGTAGTTAGAGTATGGAATAGTCTTCCTGTTAGTGTAGTGCAAGCTAAAACCCTGGGTTCCTTCAAATCAGAGCTAGATAAGACTTTAACAACTCTGAGCTATTAGTTAAGTTCTCCCCAAACGAGCTTGATGGGCCAAATGGCCTCCTATCATTTGTAAACTTCTTATGTTCTTAATGATGCACACAGTTGCTTTCACACAATGCTGTAAAGAGTAACACTAACTGCAATGTTCTGTGAGAGGCGCCATAAGTGTCTTGATATCCGCTGTGCTCTTAGTCTATTTCTCTGCGTTTGGCCGGGTCACCGAGGAGAAAGGAATTTAGTGTGAAAAGTGTCTATTAACTAATGTTTAAATGCGTCAACAACAGCAAACTGTGAGAATGAAACATTGTGGCAGATACAAATAACCCTGGAGACAAATGTCAGAGAGCAAGCGGGGGCAACAGGAGCAGGGGGTCCCTGCTCTTAGCAGCCAGGTGCTTCCAGAACATTCTCGGAAAAGGGTGCATTTTTAGCAAAGCCAGTCAGGAGACTGTGAATTTGACCTTCAAAGAGCAGTTCTTGCTGACTGCTGGAAGGCGGCACATGGGTGAGGTCATTTATCAAGCGGGCTGATTTTCCTCCTCGCAGTAACCCTTTCCTCGGAGGGCCGATACCCCAAGCTGCACGTATGCTTCATTTTTCCTGCATGATGACAGCCTCCCATCTATCGACGGGTCTGGCATTAATGGCCCCCCAAAACCCACCCCATTAGGTGTACTGCACCCAAAAGTCCCGCCTCCTTGTTAAAACATCATACTTTTTCATCTGCATCTGTCGGTGCCTTTTTATCCCAGTGCTCCCGCTGAGAGCTGCATCTAATGGGCTGCTCTGTCACCACAGGGTCCCGCTGGTCTCAAAGAGCCCAGAAATGACCGATTATTGCATAGCAAGTGCCTCACCCAGATGGGGCCCGACGGCCAGATCAACAGGAGCCATCGATTGAGCACGGAATGAATTCGGCCGCGAGCTTACTGCAAACTGACAGTGCTTCCAATCCAGTCTGTTGAGAAGAAAAAGAAAAAAAGAAATGCTAAATACATGTTCAGGAGTTTCTGAGAGCTTATTAACAGCTTGGGCGCATAGGGTCCAAGCTCATGGCACAAAGAAGAAGGTCTGAAACAGGGGTCTCCAATTAGTACCAAAATTCCATCAGCAACAGAAATCTAAGGTCCAAGGTGTCCAAAATCTGGAGTCCGCCAGTTGGTGACCACTGGTCTAAGGTTTACAAAACTCCATGTTTAATTACACTGGCATGTCACAGCAGAAACTGTCCTTTTGTAAAGACAAAGTGATTAGACATTGAAGAAAACCAGCTCCTCTGAAGGGCTAGTCAGCCATTACTATTAAAACAGGGCTCTTCAAATTTAAACCCCAATTCCAAATCCAGGCATGTTTTCAGTTCTACCACCTACTTTGTTTAATAATTACTGCCTCTGATTGGGTACAGAGGCTTCAAAACTGGCTCCCAGGTAAAGGAAGGCTGGAAAATCAGCAGTGTTCGGCCCTTCAGGACCATGATTTAGCCCTGTTCTAAAAGATCTGCAGGTTGTACTTCATCCACAATTTTGCAGACCCAAAAGTAGACCTATAAATCAGAGGGCGAAGGAGATGCTCCTCTTTGGAGGTGATCTTGAGGTTGTGGCGTGCAGCTTCTCCCAGAGATGAGGAACATCTGCACGGCAGCCAACGTGACAGCAGGCATCTCCAGCAGGAGGCGACGAGCGCGGCAGATGGCGGGAGGAAATAGATACCTGGCAACACTTAACCCCAGGTCGCGACGAGGAGCAGCTCTCCCACGTCTTCCTGCAGATAGACGGAAGACTCTCTTGGCTGACTGACAGGCCAGAGAAGCGGAGTGAACCGTGAGCCCTCAGTGTCGGGGCGTGAAGATGGCGGTCTTAAAAGGGTCATCACACAGCGGCAAGATACTCTCAGGCGAAACCGAAAGTCCATTATTCAAATGAGCGGGAAATCGATCTGCTGGGGACAGCAAAAATCTCTTAAGCTCTTATATATGTCCCCGGGGCACAAGCGGACGGGATCATATATCGTAGCTCAACTGACGAGGGTCACCTGCCAATCATATGGAGAGCCGACGGCAACTGGGATTAACGAGAATTTGAGGTAACACTTTACTTGACGAGGCACAAATACTTAGCAATAATTCAGCTACTACAGAAGTACAAATCATGAACAAATCATGAACAAATATAGTCAGTGCTTGTGATGAAAGATACATCATGATTCATTAATAATGAACAAGCATGAGATCAGTATTTAACCTGTGTTATGACTTGCTCCTTCAATAGTTCCTTGAATTGTTCAAAAAGGTTTACAAAATTAACAGATACAGTAACAAATAGTGTATCTGCATGAGATTAAACATGCATCATGATTCATTAATGATGAATTGGCATGAGATCAGTATTTAACTTGTGTTATTCATGACTTGTTTCTTCAGTAGTTCCTTCAGTAGTTCACGAAAGTTTACAGAATTCGATATAGTAGCAAATATAGTAAATACTTGAGATAAAATGTGTCACAATTCATTAATGAATGAATTAAGATGAGGTCAGTATGTGACTAAGACTCAGACTAAGACTAATTAATATATAAGAAAAAGCTTAATGCTACATTATTTGTGCCCTGTCAAGTGCTACTGAATCCAATCCTGGACTGGATGCATTTTATCTTAGATAGCAGGGATAAAAAAGTAAGGAAGGGAATGATGCAATTAGTGGGGAGTAAATCACAGCAGTCAGAGAAGCGGCCGCTCTGCAGCTACCGGGTCATATTTAAGGCTTTAATGTGTCTTAAGAAGGACAGGCTTGGCATTTAATGAATAGGTAATTAAAACAAGGAACAAAATTCTGTCGTTCATTATTTTAAAAGGCTCTGACATCTGTTTACGGTCAAGCAAGAAGAGGCAGCTGAGGCTTCTGGACTGTAATCAGTGGGACTTTCACGCACATGCTCCGAGGGGCCATCCGCCTCAAGGCAAGGGTGTTTGTCCCTGGGAAAAAGAAGTTTCTGAAGTTCTGTTGTTGGTTTGGGCTGGCATCTGACAGGGCCTTGGGTTTAATCATAAATATGTGCTCTCAGTCCCCATCTAAACGATCGACTCAGATGTGACTTACGATGTTCTGAAAGCATGTTTCGAGTGCCCTGTTCCACCGAAGACGAACTGCATATCCCCTAAGTCATATCGAGTGTCTTCAGCTGACACTAAAGCGTAATGACACATGTGCTTTTCTTGCTGAAATGATTGTTCCGGTTGATTCCATTATTTTCAAAACTGGGCTTCAAAGGGTAAGAGAGCTCATTACTTCTCACGTAATTTGGCCCTCATTAGAAATTCTTCACAGACTTCATCAAAATGTGCACGTAGGTCATCGCTTGTGATGGTTTGATGAGATTAGAAAAGGTGTTTCAAATATTTATCGTGGTGAAGGGCTATATCCAACTCACAGCTGTATGGCTTATGTGTGAAATATATACATGAAAGGTGCATAGAGAAGTGAACCTGACATAAACATGACAGGCTGATCCCATAAAGAGCAGGTGGTGTTTCAATGACGGACGGGTGCTGATGCTATGAAGGATGGGTGGTGTTCCAGTGAAGGGCGGGGACTGATCCCATGAAGGACAGGTGGTGTTCCAGTGAAGGGCGGGGACTGATCCCATGAAGGACAGGTGGTGTTCTGATAATGGACAGGCGGTGTTCCAATGATGGATGGGTGGTGTTCTGATGAAGAGCAGATCATGTTCCGATGAAGTGCGGGTGCTGATACCATGATGGATGGGTGGTGTTCTGATGAAGAGCAGGTCGTGTTCCGATGAAGGGCGGGTGGTGATTCCATGAAGGATGGATTGTACCAATGAAGGACAGGTGGTGTTCGGATGAAGGACACTTACTAGCTTATTTAACCGAAACTATCCTTTAAAAGATAAAAAGTAAATATTTTCAACGAATCACTCTGAAAACATTTAAAACGGAGTCCCATCTGCCTCAGACGTCACCCACCCTGCCCACCTTCTGGCCACGAAGTGTGATCGCAGCTGATGCCGCTACGGGCCCTTGCGACACAATGGTGTCACCTACTGAGAAACAACACTTTCTGGAGTTAATTAGCTGAACTTCTCCAGAACGGAAGCATGTAAATGAGAATCGAATGGCGAAACGTTTGTCCGAATAATAACGAAAGGAACAGGGTGAGATCACTGGACAGTTCTGGCGAACGAGAGTACGTGACAAAAGGGAACGTTTGCAGGATCCTGTGGTGCTTTTGACACTAGAGGATCTCCAGCTGCATTTAAAGTTGTGGGGCTGATGAAAAGCCCCCCAGGGGTGGAGGCAGCTAAATTTACACTAACTGATGTCACAAGATCGGACACATGTGCTCTTTCCCAGCAGTGATTAATGGCACAAGTTGACATTGCCTGTGTGGTCTGGAAACATAGCGCAGCCTCTTATTAACAAGATCATTTGAAACTCCAAAAATAAGAGCGGACGTGTGTTGCTGCAGTGTGCCAGGCAAATGAGGGCTCTGGTTTAATTGTGCTGTCCTATTTATTGGCTGACTGCATTTATTTCACAGGGCCAAACCCAAGTCCCATTACATAAAGTCCTACTTCACCATGAGTGCTGAAATGACTCTAGCCAGTGTCATTCAAACAAGTCACCCCTTACACTTGACAGTGTTAGAGATGAAGGATATGCAAGCATAAGACATACTACATTGAACAATCATTATTTATGTTTGAGGAATATTTCAGATAACCTGTTTTCTGAAGAGAATATTCTGGAAATGTTTTGCAACGCTCTTGATTTTCACATACCGGCGTTATGCTCACGGTACATGACGGCAGGGTCACTTTAATACCCCCCCACCCCGCCTCTACCACGTGTAACTCCACCACGCTGCTGTTAGTAGCCTCTTACAATCTTGGGATGTTTACAAACAAGCGGGGAATGTCAACAGCCAGATCAAACAGATTAATCACCATAAAGAAAGTCCTCCGGAGGGCTCTCCCCATGATGCAGGTATGCTAAAGAAAGCGCTGACGTTTTTGGGTCAGGAGGAGAGGTACAGCCTCCCCAGCGCCGGGCTCTCGCACATCTGGCCTGTCAGTGTTTCGGAGAAGCACGCTGACCATGGTGCAGGTGCATTTGGGCCCGCGATTCAAAGCATGCAAACCACTGGCGTGTTCAGGTAAAATGCTGCTTTACTTAGCGAGACACAAAACGAGTCATTCAAAGGAAACTATAGTGGGATTATTTTGGTTTCTTCATGCATATATATAGTAATTGTACAGTAATATAAACAAATTAGAAGAACTGTTTAAAATAAGAACATCTATTGAAAAACATAATTCTTAGTCCCTCTGGAAAATTAAATGATAAAACAATGCTAGACTTTTTTAATCAACCGAGGAGGAAAGCAGGGCAGAGAACTGGGAGATTAAAGTGTGTTTGTAACGGCAATCCAGCTACAGAGGCATTAAATGCAGAATGATCATTTTATGTGCCAAGGAGATGTAGTGATTAACTGCTCATTTGGTAACAACTGTTTGAATACATGCTTCCCAGCGGAATAAAAGGAGGGGAAGAGAAAGGAAGGCACTGAATGTGGGTTACACTTTGACGCAATATCTAGGCATACTGACAGCAAGCACGTACAAAACCAGGAATAAAGACGCAAACATATCTGGTCATTTTTTAAAGATTTAAAGAGTGCTTAAACCTCAGCTTTAAAGCCAGTCTCATACACAACCTTTGGCTTTTTTACATTATGACACTGGATAACAGGGATCACATTTTCTGATCCGACAAAGGGCACATAAAGGCATTGATTGCAATAGAAGATACCTGGAAACCAGAGACTATTAGTGACAGATCACCTGGGGCATGGTGGGCGTGCCTTAGGGTGCAGAACATCCCATAATATGTCAGTAGGCAATTAGGAGCTTCAGAACTGATTACCGGCCTCTTGACCCTGCTGGCTATAAACAGACACAGAATTCCAGATTTCGCTTAAAAAAAAAAAAAAAAAAAACCTTAACGTTAAACTTGTCTATAGGGGATAGTCTGCAGCATATTAACACTCAGCAAACATTGATAGGCAACAACAAAGGGAACTCAGGAAAGAAAATCAAAGATACAAACCCAATAAAAATATAAAAAAAAGACTCCTGTTCTCAAGGTTAGAATAAAAAAAGTAAACGTTTTTCTTAATCAAGGACCAAAAGGCATTTTCAAATCCCTGAAGTCCTTATTATTCCGCTCACGATCACTGGCTTCTGGGAAAACAAACCAAGAATCAGCATCCATCCTGATGTCCGAGTCCAGGCTCCCAGGCTGTGGCGGGATGTCAGGGGTCTGGGTGCCTGCTTACCGTCCGAGCAGAGTTAGACGAAGAGTCACGCAGCAACTTACAAACTGCTTCACGCGTACGTGTGACACAATGTGCCATGAGCAAACGCTCCCAGCTGGCAGAACAAACTTGAACTGATTCACAGGCAGAGTGCTGTCACACTTACAGGACGCCGTGTCATCATCAGTGATCCGAACTGGGAGAACTGCCTGCCTGCCGATCCTGGCCTCAGCCTGACACCGACAATAATCCATGCAAGATACAGAAAGTGCTTCCATTAGAGGAGATTAGACCTTGGCTCACTTACAAAAAATCAGATCTCTAAATTATATTACATCTGGTGAATATTTTATTTCAGCACAGACGGAAGCCAGGGTCTTTAATATGAGAGTATCTCATTTCCTTCCTTGAAAATGTCTTGGTTGTAATCTGTGAAGGTGTGCCGACCTCTTAAAGCGACAGGCCTTTTAACTGTGGGTAAGGTTTTACACACAGCTGAACACCCATTAAAAAGGAAAGGCCCAAAAATGAAATATATACATTAAAGTAGTCCTTACTGTCTTTTACTACTGTAAAACCTCAAAGCTATGTGGTTTAACTGAATATCACATTTCAGACTTCTATGACATTCCAATCCGAGGGAGCCTTTCACTAATGGCAGTCACTTTGATGGCCAGGCAGTGGTTCCGGAAGGGTGGCCAGGTTCCCCCACTGCCTTCACCCCACCCTCACAACAAGAATCAGCCTGTCAGCTTATCATTTGCCACGCGATGATTGCGCCTTTTAACACTCTTTGAACCAAAGTGCTTAGAACCACGTAGAAGCCTTGATTTGTAGGGATGTGATATGAATGTTACTTCATGAGCATTACTACCTTGATCTGGAAGGGCTTTGCTATAAATACTGTCATAAAAAGCATACTGTACCTTGATTTGATTTATGGATTTGATAAGAATACTCTGGCATGAACATTGCACCTTGATTTGGAAGGATTTGGCGAATAATCCCTTAACACGCTGATCTTTACGAGGATCATAGTGCCAGATTACACACCGAATCCCTGTGTTTCCAAGCTGTCGGAAAACCGGCCAAACCCTACTGTAAGTAGTTTGAGGGTTTTGACCTTAACTGGCCTTACTTGTCCTGTAAATTATTTCTGAACATTTTGGAAATGGTCCAGGGGGTGCAGAACAGTACGACTTTCCAACAACTTCGATTTGGTGCAGAGAAATATTTTTGCTGTACCCAGGAAGACGATGCTGTACCGCCTGTACTGAATATTCATGAGTGATGAAAAGTGAAATGTCTTGGGCCAGAAATAAGGGGTGTTACCCTCATTCCGGAAAGGTCCTGCAGGCGGCCCTCTCTGTTGGCGCCATCAGCAAAGACCCAGATACCTGCAACCTGCTCACGTTTCATCTCTGAGTCCCAGAAAAAGCCTCTTCAAACCCGGCCAGTCTTCAGAAGACTCACAGATACAGAGCCACACAGGACCTGAATTTGACATGCCTCTTTTAGGCTTCCAGTGTCCATAGAAATCAGCTCTATCGGTTTATAGGGGAAACCCATAAACAACCTCAAACATAGACTGGAAAATGCATCTGGCATGTGCAGTAGACAGCCGCAAAGGGGCCTCTCTGCTGAAGGGAAAGTCGACTCTCATTTTCATCATTGCAGACTTTTTATTTTTATCAAACACCATTTGTAATTAAGCCGCCACTTTCCTTTAATGAAACATTTTCAATTAGCAGTAGAAACTACTGAAGTGAAACTCAATAATGTGAATCTTTCTGATGTTAGAAAAGTTTAAATAAATCCCAAAATGGAAAAGGACTATTAAAAGATATTAAAAGAGCAATTTGAAAGCATACATTCAAGTTTGTAACATTATTTTATTTCAAGTACAATTCTCGGGATAATAATGTTTTAGATAATATTTTTTAATTGGAATATAATGCATTTGTTTATATGAAACATACCCTTCTAGTTGGTAGATAAGTTATTCATAAAATTACAGTCTGAGCACTAATGATAAAAATAATATATTAAATTTCATTTTTGAAAATGTACGATAAACACAGAGGCAGTGGCTGTTTCTGCTGAGGAACTTTGCAGGATGAGATGCACATATATAGGTACCATGTAGCACAGACCTTGAAAGGTACAGAAGGAAATACGGGAGCAGATTAAACAGAAAATGCTTCTGATAAAACCAATCCACTCCCACAGCATCTAGAAACAACACGACACTGTAGCAGGATGCAAACATTCAAGTCATCCTACAGTAATATGACAAACGCAAGCAATTAGCATGCCAACAACCACAAATAAATACAACACATATGTAATTTTGTTTTTGTCTCAAAGAAGAAGCAAGACAACCCAAACAAGAAGAAACAACAAGATGAAAGAGAGATGCTACAGAGCAGAGATTTTACAGAGAAGATGAGAGAGACAGATGACAATGAAAAATTATACACGATCCAGGCTCTTTAAATAACCGATCAATGCAGGTCTCCAAAGGCTATCAGTTGTGATTGGGTTTTCCTGCCAAAGCACTAATTGAAACCCCAGACATAAATACGATTGTCTTACAAATGTTGAGGGACAAATTTATTTAGGTTTCACTGCAGCAGAGCTTCAGTTATGCTGAGTAAGAAAACTAACAATAATGCAAATAATCGGGATGTTCTGGAAAAGCACATAGAGACGTGCTCAGGTAACGCATTCATCAATCGATGGGACGAGCTGTAAAACACGACAGGGACAGCAGGACGAGCCGCAGCCGGTGAGCATCACAGCGAGTGACCATCCAGGGCCGCCTTATCTCCGAGATCCCATCAGCAATTTACAACACGTTACGAGATGAGGTCTGCTACGATACAGGTCTCCAGGCACGACGCTCCCTACAGGCAAAGAGATCTGGAACAGTTTTCATAAATGGTGTGCAAATTATTTGAAAGGAGCCATTTAACGGAAACAGACCATATACAAGAGGATAAATCTGCAGATGATACCCTTTCAGAAACTATGCTTAACCTGTAAAATTCTTAATGTACATATGCGTGTAAGATATTTCATACATTATATAGTTACCACAGAATATTAAATAAGGCGGGGAGCCTGACAGTATTAGCTACAGAAATCAAATTTACAGATCGGAAAAACATTTTGCCGATTTAATGAATATCAATGGACATCATTGATATACTTGTAGAGAAACCTTCCGGATATTTACACCATTTAGTGAAAGAATTACCCCCTCCAGGCACTTTGGTAGTTAGCTAACTGAAATCAAATTAACTTAACTGGATTAAACTTCATTAAATTGGTGTTAAACTGCTTTGCCCCTTGGTGTAATTGTCATTAATGTAAACATTTTCTTTTCTAATGATTGTCATTAGTTTCACGGACCATAAAAGCGGTTAGTTTAGATAAGCTGGTTGTTTCCTATAAATAGTGGCAACGATTACGTTAAGATTGCGGTTCACATGCTGGACCCGATGAAGCGACCCAGATCGTTGTGAGAGCATCGTCACGTAGCTAGCCCGGATTTTCTCTTAACATTTCACTGGAATGGACGAGGAGGAGGACGGCTCTCTTAGAGCACCAGCAATCACCGAGAATTTGCAGGGGCCTGTGGTGTTTGGTGCCCTGCACAGGCACCTCTCTCTAGGGCCCCAGAGAATGGTATCTGTGAAAACAGCCCATCAGGACCGAGCAGAGAGGCTCGTCCACCAGGACCGCCACGCCCGGTCCACCCGGCTACATAGCGTCTGGCGCAGGGGTGATCCGTTGCCATGGTGACACTGGATGGAGCAGTCGTGCTATTGTTTCTGACGACGGCTAAATGCTGAGCATCCGGCCATCATCAGCACCCAGGGTGAATGAGCTTCCTAAAGCGCGCTGCCACCCCGAGGGTTCGAGCCACACCGTCACACATGACCTAAGAGCTCCACCTGCTTACATCATTCAAATACTTCATTACTCTTCACACAAAGTGGAACACCTACCTAAAAGCATCCTAAAAGATCATACAGCATCCTTTCACCCTTCAGCGTTTCATCAGCCCCTCCTTCTTCTCTGAACACACGCTACATGACACTGCGCGGATAACTTGTTCGGGCAAGACCATCCCCGGACAAAGCAAATAAACCTTCACCAGTCATCTGTGACGTGTCCATCAAGAGTGGTATTTCGGGAAAACGGCCCCCTGTCAGAACAGCACACCCCGTAGGACAATAACAAGGACATCAAAATCAGCCTTTCAGCAGTGAATAGCTGACTGCATCCAGGATCTCCATAATGCCATCTTACAAAACTGCCATCCTGCTTAGGATTTGACATCTGAAATAAGACTAGACCGCCTCTCCATCACTCCTGTACTGCCATATCGCTCTGATAGCTTTTAAAACCTGGCAACGTAAGCCTCCGTCTGATGTCATACAGGCACGATTTGGGTAATCAGGGAATGAGCCTTTTTTCCCCATCAGTGTCTTTAAGGTTTGGTGTTATTTAATATTTTGGAAAGGAGGAGAATTCTGGCAGCAAAGCCCATTGAGCATGGGGAGTGTCAGTGTGACGCGTGCATGTAGGCATCGTGCGCCAAACGTGGGGATTCCACTCTCGTACAGTGTCATCGTTACGCGTGGGGTCCCACGCAGGAAGGTGACAAATTAGTCACAGGTCAACCTGCACGTCGGCAACTTCCCGGGGATCCCCCTGAACAGCGGCAGTGCGCTAATCAGATCGAGAGGGAAGGGGGAACATCTGCATGAACTGTATGTGTGGAGTGCAGCGTTCAGGTGATGTCTGTCCACGCTGACGGTCCCCCACTCCTCAGGCCCCCGGGCTGGTTGGCTCGTGGAGAGATGTCTACTCTCACACATTCTAAGTGCATATGCACCTTAAGAAGCTATCTTAAGAAATGCTTTATTTATTTAAAACCTTTCGGAGATGTTTCTCACTGCATGACGGTACTTTGCGTTCTGCCCTTACTTTTTATAATTTGCCAGGGTTAGAAGACGGATGGACGGACGGAAGGACAAGATGGCAAGTCTCTTGCTTGCAAATCACATCCATGAAGTCATCTACTAGTAGCGATACAGAACTGTGCAGAGCTCAGACACAGAGCCTCGCCGAGCCCAATGCCATCCCACAGAGGGAGCGCCTCTGAAGCGACACCTTCACCATGACGGATGGCTGACAGTTCGGGCCTCCTGTCAATGTCACCCACACAGGCCCTCCCCGGCTGTGTTTCATTTATGAGTCCAGCACTGTTACGCTCAGTTTTGGACACGTTCATTTTTTTCCAAGCAACATTTAAATTAGATCCTGTTTTAACAAAGAACTTATGCAAAGTAAGAGAAGGTCCCTCCTCCCTCCTTGATTAATTTAAAGGCTTGATCCCTGTTCTACCTCATTTTGTGGTCCTATCTGAATACGGTACATATATACATTTCTCTCAGATGGAAAGTAATAATTATACCCTGGTTTTCCCGACTGCACGGTCATTCTGAAGAAACAGCCTCTCCTGGGTCCTGCTATTAGTCCTATGAGTTTGTCAATAGGCCTGATATCATATATATACAAATATCAAATATCACATATGATATTCCCCAACAGAACAGACTGAGTGTGCTGGTAAAGCAAACATATTGAGACAAAGGGCTCCGACAAATTTGCAAATAAACATGAAATTGGACCATAGGAAGGGAATTAGCACGCTTACAGTAAAGGACAGCCCACTCTAGGGACAGAAGCAGATCCCTCTCGCACGGACTTGCTATCTCCCCACGGACGGCTCCATCCGGTAAGCACCAAATGTCTACCGAGACAGCCAAACCGCCAAAGCCACCCCGCAGGCGTCCGGCAGATTCTCTCAAGGATGGAGATGAAGAGACAGGGTGACGAAGTGGCCACACGTGACACATGGTGGCCTTGTCTGTGTGAAATCTGCAAGCCGGAATAATGGCGGCAGTAAACATGAAATCCGTATCCTGACAGTGGCTGACAGACTGGCTGTGAGCACTTACAGCACATTGCTTTAGTCCCCTGTGCCCAAAGCCGCCTATCGGTTTATACCTGACAGGTTGGCAGGGTTCAGTCTCAAACTCACATCACAGCCTCTCCTGCGAACGCCGGGAGACCCAGAGCCATTTGGCGGCAAATGATCGCATCAGAGACTCTTCTGCACGTTCTTCGCCTCACCCGTTTGCTGTTGAGTCATCCCGCTCCTGCGGTATTCCCTCCACGCCGCGGCGCCACGTGCGGACGGGTAGGCGTGGTCGCAGTTGGCCGCGACCTGCCGCACTGCAGGAGCGACGTCTTTCAGGCGGAGGCATCTCGTCTGAGAATTTAATTAAGATGCGGAATGGAAAGGGTGACGTGCTCCGTCCCAGGCATGCGTGCATCTGACGGGGCGATTTAACGACAGCCAGGCGATTAAACCGCAGTACCACGTCAGCCATAAATTTAACGGGCACATTTTAAAAGAAATGAGGATATAGGATCAGACATACAGGGCCGGTCCTGATTCTGAAAACACACGGGCATTATGGTCACTTACGGGTCCAGCAGAACCACACATGCCTAGGGGGCGAGACCTGTACCCATATCAGGGGCGCTATAGGGCTGCCACCTCAGTCCCGTAAAATTCTTGAACACCCAGTCATTAACCAAAAACACTGCACATAGTGACACCATTCCAAAGGTTTGTTCAGGTCTGTTTGATAGGGAAATTGAAAGGGGCATTCTGTGTTCTGGAATGGAATTTGTTTATTCCAGGTCAGACCACCAAAATGTGGTTCCGGAAAATCCTGGTCCACAATGAGGTGCGCACACACATACATACTGAAGTATGTGTGGTGCACGCACAAGCACACACACACACACACACACACAAATTGGCTTACATATGGCACATTGTCACACACATGCTGAGTGGGGGGGGGGGGGGGATTCTTTGAAGGAAAGGTGCGGAGGGGCTAATTTAGCAGAAGCCAGAGAACAAGGAGCAGGGCAGCTGCAGGGCCAGAGATAATTACAGAGCTGTGGCGCTGAGGAGGGCGCGGCTGCCAGGCTGTCAGCCAGGGCGGGCTGGGGCCAGTCGCCGCATCACTCTCACAAAGGCCCTTTCCTCTCAGGCCCAGATGGTAATGGCGTCACTCGATACCCCCGCACGGGCGCTAGCGATGCTAAAGCTTACAAGCCTGGCATGTGACAACAGCCCGCGGACAGAAAGCCGTCAGCGTGCGAGAGCGGCGTAGCGAGCTACACACCCACCCCTCCCTCCCCAGCAGGCCCTGCGGCCTCCCTCTCCCCACCGCGGCTCAGGGTCCCCGCCACGCGACTGTCTTCTGCATTCAGGACACAGACCACATGATAACAGTCTGGGAGGGGGGCACGGACAACAAAAGAACAGCCAAAAACAGAAAACCCTTTTCATGAATGAGCTGTCATAAGTTCAGGTTTCAGGCTATTGCCATTGCATGGCGGCACGAATCATGATGTCCCTTCACGACAGGCTAAGCAAGAGAGGAACATGGCTGGGAGTGACCCCGCCCAAGGAGACCCAACCCTGGGAGACCCCACCTAGGGAGACCTCACCTAGGGAGACACCACGTCTAGGGAGACTCCACCTAGGAAGACCCCACCCTGGGAGACCCTGCCTTGGGAGACCTGAGTCAGCACTGCCGCACCTCTGCTCTTCACCGGAGTGCTTTGAGGGGGCACTAAGATGCTGGAAGACCATCAACTAATTTCTCTCCAAGCCAATTCCCCTGGTTTCTAAGCTATATTATCCCCGTAGCCCATGATTTTGGCACAAACTTCACATGTGCAGACAAATTATGTTTGTTATCCGTCAATTTATTATTTCTATCCCACTTTAATGTTTTAACTCATACCAGCAACCCAGGGCTGATGAATACCGACCAGGAATTCTGGGAAATTTCTGCCAAGAAGCAACAGTGACACCATGGTGGGACGCACATGTGGACAGGCAGAGAAGGTTTTGGATCTGGGAGCTGTTCCGCCTTTTGTGCTGAAGGCTGACTGCATTTATGGCTAGGAATGGAAAAGCAGGCACGTAGAAATTCAGGTCTGAGGCTCTCAGCTGTTTAGCTTGACCCTAACCAGCTGTCTAATTCTCTCCCCCAACAGCTCACTACACTACACTCCTATGAATCCATCCATAACCTGCCCGCAGCCACCGGCTGGCTACCTGCCTGCTGTCCTGCCTGCCCAGAAACACAGCTAACATTCGGCCAAACAGGTGATGGAGCAGAAGGGCTCCATGCGTTGGGGGGCACGTCGACAACCTTACAATTCCCTGTGACGGCCCTAGTCGGTTTCTTTCCTTGCATCTGGTGACTGCAGCACTGGGAGCGCCGGACACCCAGCCACGGGCCATTAGCCTGAGCACAGCTAATCGATCATGGCTGAACTCGCTTACATGGCCGGCCTGCTAAGGCGCAGCTCAGCCCAAGCAGAAACTTTGTGAAGATTACCAGCACTCCCTAAATAAGCTTTTAATGTAACTCTGAAGCAAATCAGCCACACTTGGAAGAAACTGCTGATCTGGGACTTTAATTTTCACCCATTTATACAACTGGACATTTTACTGGCCCTACTGTGTGGAAATTCCTGACTCAGCTATAGTGCATGTGGTCCAATCCCCTGGCACTTGACTGAGGCTAGCCCATAACCTTAACCACTGCACCCCCTGTTGCTTGGGTCATGCATTTACTACATCTATGTGCAGTTTGCTGCTACCTCATGCTTTATTGATTGTCTACAGTGGACATTCTTCTTAGACTCCAGAGGAATCCAGCAGGCCCTCATTTCAGAGGGAGGGCCAGATCTGGGCAGATGTGTTGGCAGTCCACATGTGGGAGGGGTTTGTTTCCAAGAGCACCGTTGTCCTAAAATTGGAGCAGTCAAATTGGACTGAGCTGGGGTCTCCTTTAATTTAAAAGCCCCTAACTTTCTGTTTCAAGGTGTGATGAAGTGCCTCTTTTTGAGCTGTGCCATTTATCTTGCCCTTTATGACTTTGCACCACTGAAGAGGGATACAATTTAATCCCGAGTATCCAATGAATATTTTTCCCCCCCACACCGGCAAGTCAGATGAGGGAAGAGGGCGCCGCTGGCTATCTGGAGACGACATGAATAAACTCAACTCTGTAGTGACAGAGAATCACAATCAATCTTGTGGGCAAAACAAGTGTGCACATTACCACGGGGTCCTTGCATTCTACAGTGTGCACATCACCACGGGGTCCTTGCATTCTACAGTGTGCACATTACCACGGGGTCCTTGCATTCTACAGTGTGCACATCACCACGGGGTCCTTGCAATCTACAGTGTGCACATTACCATGGGGTCCTTGCATTCTACAGTGTGCACATCACCACGGGGTCCTTGCAATCTACAGTGTGCACATTACCACGGGGTCCTTGCATTCTACAGTGTGCACATTACCACGGGGTCCTTGCAATCTACAGTGTGCACATTACCACAAGGTTCTTGCAATATACAGTAGCCAAGATCTTTTCATTGCCCCCAGATAAATGTGCATTTCCCCCTGAAAAGCACCTGTCATGTGATGTCATGTACTGGGGGTTAGCTGTAAATGTACATAGGATGTTGAAAGAAAAAAAATCTTCAATTTAAGCTTTAAATGGGTGCTTATATCTTGTTCCATCACCTTCTTTTAAATATTAATCATTAAAAAGATGATGCAAATACGTGAGTCTGTATTTGAGACCTGTTTACTTATACCACATCAATCATTTATCTTCTGAGGTTTGTTTCACCCTAAAAGGATCATGAAATCTCCATTTATCTCCTGGTCAATAAATTTCATTATGGAAGTACTTAGAGCAGAGACCCAAAAAGCTGCAACAGCTTTGCCGTCAAATATCACAGAGTGCATGAAAAGAAAAAAAAAAAAAAAGCATGGAACGTTCCTGAATGTCGGAGAAAGCGTCAGCTGGACAGTCCACTGGGAGGATGGAGCCTCTTTGTGGCTCCCTCAGGGAGAAATCTCAGCTATCAGGTCAAAATGGCAAATTTTCATCTGATGTTTCCCATCTCAGCCAGTACCAGTTACACCCCTCATACCGAAAATTACCTGACATTCAGGCTGTGTCCTATGCGCAACTACCCAAAGAAAGGTGGGAAAAGGACTGCGCAAATTAGCAGGTTATCATGCAGGGTGTGGATCTGGGACTGAGGATCATTTCAATAGATTTAGCAATATAAAAAGCTGTAAGATGGCAAGGCGCGCATTGCACAGTGAGAACGGCAGCTCTGCGCAGGCCCCTCCCCTTTCAAACTCCCATCACACCTTTCAGTTAAGCTCCTCCCCCTTTAACCTTCGTGCTTTTCCAGCAGTGTGGCTCCGCTGTGTTATTTTAATCCCTCTGCGTTTACCAGGGAATGTTCTGGAAATGGTAACAGATTAAACCAACAGGCCGTGCCCCTTTTGTTCAGCTGCAGATTTCCCAGTCGCCCAAGCAAGCAGGAGCACATTGGGGAAACCGGCTCTCGTCCAACAGAAAGCAGAGCAGGGCTCTGCCCGGGTGGGGCCATGCTTGGGCTTCTCGCCCACTGTGGATGTGCAGACACCGGAAATTCACAGCGAATCCCGTAACGACCTGTGGTGTCTGCGGCGGCCTTGGAATATGAGAGACCCAACGGAGCATGGTAATATTTCACATGAACTGATAACTGGTGCACCTGGTGTCAGAGCAGCAACCAAAACCCATTATCAATGCAGAAAAATCCCAGAGACGGTACGATAATCCCCAGCAGGAATGGCTGTGAAAAATCCGGAATGATTTTAAAGTCCAGCATATCTGTCAAGGGGTATAGGAACCAGGGTTGAGGTGGGCAGGGGGTACACATACCTCCTATATATTTATGCTTAATTGCCCCCCCCCCCCCCCAAAAAA
>JAODJU010000036.1:5668023-5689316 GCA_026776725.1 Gnathonemus echidnorhynchus | reverse complement strand
TGACGGGTTACCCTGACTCACGCGGGGCCCTGACGGGTTACCCTGACTCACGCGGGGCCCTGACGGGTTACCCTGACTCACGCGGGGCCCTGACGGGTTACCCTGACTCACGCGGGGCCCTGACGGGTTACCCTGACGTATATGAGTGGGGTCCTGATGGGTTACCCTGATGTACAAGGGTTCCTGCACTAAATAATATAAATATGTTCCACTGCATCGATGTGTACTAGGGAGCACATTAAGCAGAGAAAATTTACCCTGAAAAATCATTTTATAATTTCACCAGAAATACTGTCTAGCACAGGTGTCATACTTCCCTAAATAGTGCAAAATAAAGTCACTAAGTTCCAGGGAATTTGGCTCCTGGAGGCCCTGCCCTGTTGGCCTGTCATCTGTCCACAAAGCCCCCACACTCCAGATAACGGGAGATAAAAACCCGAAGTCGGTGTGGGTGAGGTTAAGTGCAGGCCGTCCACTCCTGTGTGCCCCCAGTGAGACATTCTCATTGCACCATCGCTAGGGGCTGGAGCTGAATTAGGCTCTGGTGGCAAACGTGCTGAAGAGTGCCCAAAACCACAACGCCCTGTAGGGATCACGGTGAAAGCGTGTCAAAAACTCAGGGACAATAATGATGAATATTTTATGTAAACAGAATCCTGTGAAACGTGATAAAATGTGGTGGGTTTTTGGACTCTTCAGATTTAATTTGCTAATGTGTAAAGACACTGAAGCTCTGCAGGATGGATTTGGTCACATCTTCAGCTAAGTGCCATCATTCTCAGAGTCAGTGCAGCATCACAGCGAACAAGGGCAGAGAGCTCCATTCGCAGTGAACCTCCGTCGAAATCCTTTTCATTCTAAACGGCCAAAAATGGTTAGTGTTGTGTTAAACATGCTAACTTGACACATGCACTTTTCAGAGCCTCAGACAATCCCATATGTCATTTTTCTGAGGATGGCATCTCCTTAGTGTAAAAGCAAAGCCCACTTCTTTAATTGGAAGAAGCAGTTTAGAAACATTGAATATGTCGTTAAACAAAACTGATTCAAAAAGACTGATTCGACCACATTCATAAAGCATATCACCGAAGAAGACTGATTCTAGATTCTGGAGTATGCAAGCATGTATATTTCTGTCTGACTCCTAATGAGCTTTATGCTCTGCATTCAAAATTCCAGGATCCAGTTTGACCCAGTTATTTATGGAGTTCCTTGGTAACTACTCTTGCAGGTCACAGCCAGATACCGTCATATATACGCATGTCATATATATGCAGATGTGTTTGAATTCATAGCACTGGTAAGAAATGCAGATTGCAGACCTGCAGCCAGATAATAAGGTCCAGTTATCAACAAGACAGATGGTCGTGCTGCAGCCATCACCAGGATATAGACCTCTCCCGCTGCACGCGGCACGCCCTGTGACCGCACTGAGCACAGGCACAGTTAACAGGCACCCCCACCACACCATTACCAGAAACGTGCCTTTTTAATGTAGGGCTATTCTCAGGGGTGCCATGGAATACTGATACGGACACTCATCAGGAAAGCAAGAGCGGGAGGCTGCAGACAGCCTGCTTGACAACAAGATGGAGGAGTTCACAGAACCACTGACTTGGAGACCTACAGCCTGCAATGAACAAGGGACTCAATATGTTGACGTGCAACTCATGGAAGAAAACTGAAACTTATATAAAACGAAATTATTCCACCATAGTGTAACACACATAAATCTTATTTCTCATTCTTTGGTGTGACTTAGGTTATTCTAGTAATGTTAACAGAGGTGGGAAATTCAGGTCCACGGAGTAAAAGTCCAGACCAAGATCTTGTTTCAACCAACCAGTTGAGTATAATGGTCCGGATTTTTACTTCCTGGACCTGTACTTTCCACCTCTGAGTGTGACCACAGTGAAAGTGCACACAGATATGAACCAAGATACAAGGTCATTAAACATTAAAGTAATGTTTCATTAGCATGCATTATGTAATCTCATAGTACCAGAGAGTCCATTAATCTGCGGAGATCCTGTCAAGGTAGACCGGAATGACAGACACCATTACTGAAGCTGAGGCTGAGCAAACATGAATGAAAGTCCAAAGCATCCGCTCCACGCAGGAAGGAGACATTAAGCTAAGCAGAGTTCATCGGTCGTATGGGACATGAAGGCACAAACAGTGAGCTTTCTGCCGCTCCGCACGAGCGCACTGCATTGACAAATGCATTCTCAAGGAGTTATGTCTGTGGGTAAACCTCAGGCACCGAAAGCGTAATGTGATAACGTCTCCTGAAACGGTAATGTAACGTGGAAGACCCATAACAAGCAAGCAGGGCCAGCCGGGATGCAAAACGGCAGCCAGAGCACCCACGGAGATAAAGCGGCTTACGGGGCTGCACATCAGAGGGCAAAAAATCAATTAAACAAGCCGGATGACTGGAGCTTTAATCTGACGTTTAGTACCCCCTAACCCCGCACCAGAAACGTTACCTCCATACGTACGCAGTTCACAAAGTCCGTACAATAATAGCCGTAATTTAACGTATAATATAGGCCCACGGTACTGCATAAGAAAGAGATTGTTTTGTGGAAATTACAAAGATTGACTAAATTTTAATAATAATAATAATAGTTTTAAAATTCCATTTTAAAACTAGGGTTACCATTGCTTTTTTCTACATTCGTCAGTATTAATAGTACACGGATTACCGACACGACTATTTTTCTACTAGTACTTTCTTCGTAGTGCTAGTCATCTTAACTACATTTAAAATCAGCAGCTGAATAATTCAGCATTTACATGATGATATAAAATGTCCTGACGAGAAAGACCCCCAAAAGTAATAACTATATCGTTCCGTATTACCGCTACGCTGAAGAAATGACGAAGGCAGCGTGCGATTACAGACCGCGCAAAACATGCGGCTTGTTAGCGCGCTGCAGCCCGCATGAGATGTGCAGCTCAAAGCGGTTTGGAGACCGAAGCAGTGTAACACTTAGCGATGTAGTATTCAAAGTAATACTGCAAATGCAAAAAAAAAGCGACGTTAAAAATAAAAACCTGATGATCAACTTGTACCGTAACAACCTGTTAAACACCGTGTAAGCTTTACAAATGCGGTTTACAAACCTGGTAGTAATAATAATAATAATAATAATAATGACAAGAAAAAGGACGAAGCAGAGACGGCATTAGTTGGCTAAAGAGTGCGATTGCTTCTTCGCGTTCGCTTTTAATGCGCACTTTCAGTAAACTTGCCCTCCTGGCAAAGGATCCTGAACCTTCACCACGTCTCTCCTCCTCCTCCTAATTCCACCCGCAAAGCGCTCAGAAAGGAGCCCCGCTACTCACGGTATATGCGGAGCGATGCGCCCAGTGTCATCAGTGCCGTCCCGGTTCCGGGTTAGTGTCGGGTGGGCTCCACGCCTGCCGGGCTGCGATCTGATGGGCTCCACGCCTGCCGGGCTGCGATCGGGTGCGTGCACGCAATGGCACAGGAGCCCGTAGTGTATCCAGAGGAGCCGCTATCCGCTGCACGTTTAACGGGGCTGCCGACGCATCCTCCGATCCTGCACAGCACCGGTTTCCTGCTGCTCTCCGTTGCGCTTCGTGGTTCGTCGCTGTCAGCCCCTTTCTTCCTCTCCGTAAACTCCCCCAGCCCAGCCCCCTCCCATTCGCCGCGGATCTCGTTAAATGGAAATGAAATGAATGGTGACAGAGCAGTTAATTCCGCGGCTGGTCGGCCCACTTCTGCAGCGCATCGCCTGCGCTCCAGCGACGCGCTCCGGGCTGCTCCCACCGCACTCAGCGGCACAGCAGCCTCATGCACTGCCACTCCGCTCTATCGCAGCTTCCCTGCCTACTCTTACTGTTTTATTTATTACATTTTTCTTTTTATGGGATACGAGGACATTTGTGCCGCCTGGTCATGCTGTGGACGTGTTATTTGTATTTGTCCATCATATTACTAAAAACCTGTTGTTCTACACGTCTGTGCGATGTATCGCATCCTTGATAATAATACAGGTACTAGAGCAAAATAATGAAGTTTATTTTCCAGGATTTTTCCTTTTTAAAATGTTACCTAGGCCTATTTGCCAACCTTGGGTAAAACGGCGATACTTAATCCTTAAAAATAGCATATTTCCAATTTCAGCGAAGCCCAACCAATACGTGTTATAATACAGCTAAAAGTGAAGGACCGGGTAACAGATCTATATCAGTTTCTTCGTAACGACTTGTCCTAATGTTATTGGCATGTTTTGCCCCAGCGTCAAATTAAAATACAATTCGCCTCGCTGTTAGGTGAAGTTGCAGTATTGGGTATCAATACTTATCTGTTTCTGTAATTTGCCCAGCCCAAGATTTGTTAAGTTATCAGAAGGATAACTCCCACTATACAGAGGCAGTTAATTCAGTATTTTTCGCGAATTCTCGCTGACATGGTGAACTCTGTATTAAGTTATCATCGGGACAATTTCTCCAGAATTGTCCCAAGCATCTCCACATGAAATCTCGCACCACACGAAAGCCTTTTGGCCAAACAGAGGATTTCACATCCAAGTGGCTCCCAGCTCCTGACCTATTACTGAGTGTCTGTATACCTGCTAAGGAACAGTGCTTTCCCACAACGCACAACACCGTCAGACATGGAATCGTCAGGCACCGTCACGGAAACAGGCATGTGTCAGGTAAATTCTCATGTATGCGATGACATTTGTAAATACTACCGCAAAAAGCATTTGTCTCAGTCTTAGATGGGTTTTTATTTTGTCTTGTACGCTTCCATCAATTTCGAGGCAGAAGTAAAACACGGAGATGTAATTATGTGGTAGAAAACTGCACGGTTCTGAGAGATAAATTGCGGGGCCGCTGAGTGTTCTTCAGCATATCAGAGGTTATGGACTGATGCTCTGCACGCCCCTGGTCTCATGATGTCAGCGCTGATACCTTACGACCAGGATTCGCCTACTTTGCCCAGTGACGAAACTTCAAAAGCCATTAATTTACTGTCGCCCTTCACCAGGATTCCACTCGCCACCGGCGGACACACTGCCAGTTGTGATAAGAACAGACAGACCCGTGCAGGAGACACACGCTAACTAGGAAATGTGCGTCTCATCGCACACAGAATCTTACCGCCAAATCCTGCAAATTAATTCCAAACATTTTTGTCCGTACAGTCATGGTGCTACTGCATGGTCTGCAGGTCAGTGTAATACACGCAAATATCCACTGGGAGTGCTGTAACACCTGAAAAAAACTATACTAATTATGCAGCAGTTCCACTCATATATTACCATGTTAAATTATGGCTGCAATGGCCAAAGCTTTGAACAGGATTTATAAGTAAATCACATCTAAGAGTCTTTCCAGGTGCCCTTCATCAGTGAACATTCCTCATTAACCTAAAAAGTACATAGTGTGATGTCTGAACACTTATGTGCTGGTCACACACTTTCTGAACCAAATGTCCTAAGTAGATGACATCACTCATAGCTGAACAAATGACATCATTGGGGGGTTTCAAGAGCATTTCTGTCTTTTCTGCTACTTTTTCAGACCCTTAGATGTAGCGTCTGTAGTGTCTGCCTCCTGTGTGCCTGGCTTTGTAGCAGAGCCTGTGCTTTACTGCTTGCTCAGATGTTTCCCTTTAGTAAACATACATTTTGCAGACTTTATTGTTTCTTTGCTGTCTGGGGATCTCCTGCCATCTTTCGGTTACTGTTCGCTCTGTATAGCGACAATCTGGAGGCACAACAGCACTCCTGGGCTCCAATTTCTTCTTTCAGAAGCATTTTCAAAGAACAGAAATTGAAACTGAAAGCAGGCCCTCTTTCCCAATACCCATCCGTGACTTTAATTTTGCCCCTCTGTTTTTACATTCTACCCTGCTACCAGAAGCCTTTCTGCGTTACACATCAGGTAATACGAGGAGGCAGCGGGTGATTATTCATGTGCTAAGGAATGATCTGAGAATCTCAGCACACTTTTTTTTCCCCAGAACAGCAAGTCTCTGCACACCTTTACTTCTATGCTTAACTGACACAATCAGCCCCATATCACAGCATGTTCTTTGCGACTTTCCTAAGAAATCCAGCCCAGGATTTAAAGGAGTGAAAAAAAGCTCCAATTTAAGGTAATTTAATAAAGAATACCTTACTTCTTTCAAAAGCAATGAGGAACAGTGAGTATTAGCCATGAGAAAAAAATGTCTTTCACTCTGTCTAGCTGGTGTGAGAAGGGTAATTGCCCTGGTACCCTCTGCAGCGTCAGCACAGGGCAGGGTGGAGGGGGACACAGGCCTGCTTCACTCCCTCAGAAGAAGCTTTCACTGCAGAGACAGCAGGATGCCAGGCCTCCATTTCTGCTCAGACCAGCTATTCCCTTTGTACAGGGAGCCAAGGCAAAGCCGGGTCGCTGCACTCTTACATGTGCGCTGTGAGTTGGTGTCTGCTGCCACATCTTGTGGTGCTTCACTTCGCCCGGCAGCCAATCACATGTCTTGGTCCCACCTCCTCTACAATATGGTTGGTTATCTCTCTGAACCAATAATTTTTTGTTCTGCCCTCAGAAGAGTTCGGTATGAGTAAAACTCCTACGGGAAACCATTTTGGACATACAGTAGTACCTCAGTTCTCGAACTCATTAGAACTCGAATTTCTTAAAAGTCGAACCAACCAGTCTCAGCCTCGCATTAGCTGTGATAGCACCGTGCATGTTTACACTAACTGAATACATATATTTAGACAGTAAAAATACATTTAGACAATGATAGACAGTAACAGTAATTATTCTATAATAAAATACATTTTAAAATAAAGATTTCTTATAAATTTTTTTATATTAATAATAAACCATTAATACATTTAATTATAATAATATTGTCGTGCTGAGCGGGGACGGAACGGAGATAAAGGCGCAGACGTCAGGGTATCGGATACGGAGTTTAATTACAGGTAAGGCAGGCAAAACGCAGATGGACAATACAATGACCGGACTGGGGAAACAAACTGAAACGCAGACTAAAAACAGCTGATCACACGGGGATTCCACACGGGGTTAACGAGGGGGCGTGACACGCGGAAGGAGCGTACGATTGGGGCAGGACACATTGTTTTTTTAACTTTACACATTGTTTGGATACGTTTATTTTCTTACTTTACAAATTACTGTTTTGATAAATGTGCTTAGATGTGTTTAGTGCAGTATATGCTTCTTGTTTTATCCGGTTCATTTTGTGTTTAAATGCTAAAAAAAAATTGGCCAGTAACCAATTAATTGGTTTTCTATTATTTCTTATGGGGAAAATTCGATCACAGCTCGAACTTTTTAGGATTCGATCTGGAGTTCTGAACGGATTAAGTTCGAGTTCTGAGGTACCACTGTATTAAATTTCTGTATCTGTATACCGTAAGGAGAGAAGGAGAGTTTCAAGTACTCAAGGAGACATCTTGAAACAGAGGAAAACAAGGTTTGTAGAACATTCAAACTGTCAAGTACTTTCAGATTACCTTTATTTTTCAAAGCTGCTAAAATGAATAATAATTTTAATAAGACTGTTTTAACACACTAACTATATATAAATTGGATGGATGTTATTTATGAATAATTTATGAACTGATTTTCCTACTATGGGAGAAATTGAACTTATTTCCATGCTTTATTCATTATTACTTATTATTGGGAATTTATCAGCACAACGCCACTGTAATGCATACTAATAGCAAAATATTTCTGCTCATATTGAGTGGTTGTCTAAAAACGTAACATGCACCGTCCAGGTTAGGTTTGATTCAACCCACCGAACCTCTGCAAATATTTGCAAATACGATGCAGATTGACGGGGAGGCAGGGAAACACGTTTGATTGATAATGAAATCAAAGAGCAACCTGGATTTTACGAACCAGAAAAATAACAATCATTATCATTTTTTTTTTGGATGGAACAAGGCCTGGGTGCACCCAGCATGGGATACTGACACTCCTCTAATACCCATCCTTATAAACCAGGCCATTTATCATGCTTCACACGCTGCCAGATAACTACAGATAGCTATTATCTATGGGGAGGCCCTGATAAACCCATATGGCACCATGATGAGTAACCTGCAAAGGGATTTGTCATTTTCAGTAGCTAATCTCTCATTACTACAAAACTTCCCAGGTTTGTTCGTGTAACGTCTGAGATGTTACAATGACAAATGTTGGCTACCAGTGACACTCCCATATGGCAAAATGCATTTGATTAATTAGCATAATCTACTCAGAGGCCCAGGAGTGAGGTCCTAAGCGGTTCATTCAAGGCAATCTCAACAAGGAGATATATTTATTTATATGTGAAAATTCCCCTACCATTTGTCATCCTTTTTTTTTTCTTTTTTGTTTTTTAAAAAAAGTCTTTTTTCTTTAGTATGACTGTACTGTCAGCTATCTTTGTCCTTCTGGGTGTTTTACTCTGAGGTATTGTTCAATGCTATTTATCCCTGTTGATTTTGTTTGAACATGTCAATGTGTGTGTGCATGTTAACGTTTGTTTCTTGGGCTGTAGAATTTCCGGATGTTAAATCAACGGGGCTCCAATTTTAAACATAATTAGACATGATAAATGAGAAATAATTACTCTGGTCCATTAATGATGGGTATGCATTATGCATAATTGGATTGCATCAGGATACGATTGCGTAATCTATCCGGTGATGCAAACAGATGCGATACAATGGTATTACAAAGGCTCAAGTTAATTTGCCGTTTTAGTATAATGAATACTGTTCTAATGGAAATTTCCTCCGGGGGAAATAGTAACAATAAATATTGAAGAGGAAGTTGGGGAAGCAGTGTGTTCGTTACCTAGTGTAAGCCAGAATGTAAAAGGGCGTCCGTCTGTCCCACCTGCCAATTGTCCTGTCAGTTTGACGCACCTTATAAACTCAGTGAATAATTAGGGAGCCCACCAGGCTGCTTAATTCTCATCTTTAGGCTATACGCTGCTTGAAAGGTGTTGGCTTTGTTTTTTACGTCCTGGCGGCCTCGATGCTTACAGGCAGGAGGTAGTAAATGGGATTTTCTGTTTTAATTTCCACTTGAAATTTAACCTAAGTTGCAGAAGGATGCTGTGTGGAGGCAGAGGGGACAAAATAAGAAATCTGCCTGTCAGTGGCGCACAAATCAGAGTTAGTCTGATGTTTAATCAACCTACCATCTGGTTTATTACACAGCACATGATCTCCCCCTGAAAAACGTCTCCGGAGAAATAGGTGAACAAAATCATTTAAGGATGTCAAGAGACGTTTGGGAAAGCACTCATGAGAAATTTGACTTCACTTACTTTATGCTTGGATGTACATCAATCTCGCTGTCGCACGTTCCAGACCATACCTAGGAGCCTCAGGATTATTTCAGCTGTAGCTGGGATATCGGCGAGCTGATTATAAATGTTTCTTTTTCCAGCTCCAGTCCAGTCCGAATTTACTGATGCGGGAAATTCGATAAAGCGTTAGGACGGACCAGCAGGGTAAACTACTCACCTTCAGAAATCATTTCTCAAACATTTCTCACTATTCCATCTTTCCATGACAAAATACACCCATCCGTATTCTGTTTATCCCGAAACTGACCCGGGGTACACGGTAAGCTTGGGTGAGGTATACGAAGCCCTGTTTAACTTGCTTTGGTGGAAAACACGGCCACTCCAAGTGAACTATACCAACGGTAACGCCTTTTAAAGTGCACGCTACGCAGCTGAGCCAAATTCAATTTACAGGCCATTCACAGTATTTGATAGAAGGGTCTGCCCATATAGATGGGTGCACAAGCACATAATTGTAATTACTTCAGGTCCGGCCCCTGGCGTCCAGAAGACGAAAGGTCGTTTCCCTTCAGAAACACTTCACTGGTAATTCTAATCACTCAGAAATATGTCATTGTAAATTTGAACTACCAACGGAGGCCCTTTCACACAAACCCCACGTCCTTTGATCAACCAGCATTATTGTGCCAATATTCTGTGCAGAATGTTATTTCTGCTCAATACAAACAGGGCCAGGTGTTAATGTCCAAGTTCAAAGGTCGGTCAGGGCAATAATTACACTGCATGACTCTTACTGATGAATCACTCATACTCCCATATTCTCAGGAAAATACACATTCATACGTCTTACACCCATTTATCCCGGTCGGGGTGGGAGGGAGCCCTGGAGGCGATCCCAGGTAGCATAAGGCACAAGGTTGGGGAACACCCAGGACAGGATGCCAGTCCACTGTAGGGCACACACACATAATTCAGAGATGCCAATTAGCCTAATTACATGGCTTAGGAATGCGGGAGGAAACCGTAGTACCCTGAGGACACCTGCGCGACCTGGGGAGAAAGCGAAAATTCCATACACAGAGTGCTACCCACCAAGACCCCACGGAGCCAGAGACTGCATAATTATCATTCCAGAGTGGCGAGAAGCAACCGGATAATGAGAGAAGCTCACAGCGGCACGTGTGGCAATCCCAGCGCATGCCAGGCTGGGATCAGTAAACACGATAGCGCAGTTCACACTCGGGATTGATTGGACGGACGTGTGTTACATGAATCAATCATATTGACCGTAGCAAGCGGAATGCGCAAGGACACAATCTCAGTAAAGATGGAAATAGTTCATCCCCCGAAGTGTTTGTGTCACTCATTAAGGACAAATATAACAAGCACTTGTACAAATATTAATAAAGAAACAATTACTCGCCTGTTACAATAGAATAACATTTAGGTTTAGAGTACTAGCAGGATGGCCCACGGCCAGCTGTGTCAGCATCACTGTGAACTTCCCAGGTCTTCATCTCCAACATCTTCCTGTACATGAGTGGTTGTTTATCTCCAAATCCTACAGTTTGGTCCTGGCCTCTCATTCACACTATGCAGGTTCTGATCTCCCCTCCCTACCTCCTGCATGTTCCGCTTCCTACCCCCCCCCCCCCCATCCCGCCCCGTGCGGCATGAATGCCTTAGACCAACACACTTAAACCTGCACCCAATTACCAAACACAAACAATCAGAGTCAACAATCAGAAGGCACTCAGTTCCACTGAATAGGCAGCATGAGGCGGTCAGCTGCTGTTTTACACTGAATAGTTATTTGCACTGTTAAAAGCGGGGCCTTGTGTTTTCGGGATCAGGAATGCCACCCTTCCCACCCCACTGGCTTTATAAAGCGGGGCCTTGTGTTTTCGGGATCGGGAATGCCACCCTTCCCACCCCACTGGTTTTATTTGATGGCCACTTGAACACACAACCAAATATCTGGGAAATATGACTCCCAGGCCCATAAACAGATACCTGCATGGGAAAATACCACGCAAGCAGCTGAATATATAAATATTAATAATATACATATATATGAAAGAAAATCCATTTAAAGCTATTCTGCCTGAGGGACACATTTTTGTTTCACATCAGAGAGTGAATGATGGCTCGTTAGGGAAGCAGATTTCTCATTCTCCTCTCGCTCAGGCTTGCGATGCGCCCAGATAGACATTACCATTAGAGATTCTGTGGTTCTGTGTCACCCAAATAAAGAAGCGTCACAGTCAGTATTAGTCCTGATTTTTAAATTATTATTGCTTTTATCATGCAATTGTATTTATATTTGGTTGTATTACTTGTATATATTGTATATATTTGGTTGTAGTACTGTACAATAGACCAATTAACACAGGCAATAATTATTTATTTGTGCCATTATCCCATCACTATTTATTACTTCTCGCTATACTTCATCTGTAACTGTAATGTATGTGTATGTGTAACTGTATAAGTAACTGTAAGTTGTTTGTATGTTGTATGGTGCTATGGTGCTCCTAGAAACTGAATTTCCCGGAGGAACCTTTCCGAGGGATTAATAGTTTTCTACCTACCTACCTACTTATATGAGTATTTGACACTCATAATTTCAAAAATGATTTCTCTGGCAGCATAGATCGGATATCACAAAAACACATAAAAATTAAAAGTGGATTGTTTCTGTGACAGGGCAGTATTTCTTCGCCAGCACTCGACGACGCCGAGGCAGCTCTGAAATTAGATTATCCCAGGTTCCTAAAAGGATAAAATGTGGTCGTTTGTGGAAGCGAGTCCAAGTCAAATCCCAGGCTGTGCGTTACTGGAGGAAATCACATGCTGTTAATGGCAGAGGAGACAGGGGAGGAAAATACGGGTCACTTCCTTTTGAAGGACCTTAAGGACGTTAATTACCCATTCAAGAGGGAATATATTAACCAATAGGGGCTGAGGGGTGACTCTACAATAACAGAGAAGTCACACAGCGGTGGGGGTTGGGTTTATTCGTGATTACTTCAAGTTAACTTTCTAAGGGCACATTGCCACCACTTTACACTGTTGAATACAGACATTACTGAGGCCCAGCTTCTCGTCATTGAGGTGGAGGCTTACTTAATATGTTCCCATTGCTCACTGTTTACAATCTGCTGCCTTTCTCTAAAGACTGGCCACAAAACAGAAGCACAGTAAGCAACAGCAAAGAGCATAAACACTATAGTACAGTATAATAAAATATTACTGTATAACAGGGCAGTGTGTTAACACAGTACAAAACAGAGCACCAGTATAAGACTAAGTAAATGGCCCTTGGGATTCAGGACGCACAATTAGATATAATAAAAGCCTTGTAATATAGCCAGAAGCAAAAGCCAGTCTCACAGATCCATGTAGAAAGGACAGCAGAGATAGCAGCTTCACCAATACAATTAGGAAGCAGTCGGGAGTTCACACTAAAGAAATTAGTTTTCAGTCCCTTATTACAGAGAAAGAACGGATCTACTGTCCCTAGACCCATGTCTGAAAAGGTAGAGCTGAAAATCCTGGCCCACTTTGACTCCTGTGTGGTAGAAACAGCTTTCTCTCAGTCTTGGGACAGCAGATCCGTTCTCTCTTTAAGTGGTGAAGCTCTTTTCCCTGGACAGACAAAGCCTAGAACTCGATACAAGCTCCATCCGGGTAGCCAGAGGAGAGAAACAAAGAGGGGTTGGACATGTACGAGGGATGAACACAACCCACGTAGTCAGGGGCATTGTGCAAACCAAATTTGTGGCCACACACCATTTCAAAACTGCACACAAGACATAAAAATATACATATGCAGATATTAATGTTCTTGCAACTTTATGTAACTATTCATACATTCAATCATACTTGGCTAACCATCTTTACTGCTGCTGCAATGTGAGTGACACCTAAATGATGCAGAGAGATATTGTTAGAAGATGGGAATGATGAGGGATGGAGGAGAGAATTAAGAGATGTGATCTGACAGAGGAAGCTCGCTCACTGGCCAGATTACCCTGACTGCAAGTTACTTTAACTTTAAAGATGTGTTATTCACAGACAATATAGGCAGGCCATTGGTTGACTAAATAATTAATTTATATCTCACATTTTTACAAAATATTGGGTAGGTGCATGCCTTCCTAAATTAATTGGCACATCGCCACGGCAAGAAGTGGCATTCTGGATGAGCTTAACAAGTCTTCAGTGTCAAGTTGGAAGTCCAGCTGGAAGGGAATGGGAGCAACTGAGGGGAAAGATAACTGCAACCTTTATCATCAACATGGCAATGATATGAAAGAGGAAATTATAAAACTGAACAATGATGTTTAAAGGGAAAACACAAGGGGACCCAACACTGAGCCCTGCAGGACACCTGAGGCACTGATCCTGGAAGAACTCCACTGAGCAGAAGGATTCAATCTGGGATACTTCCTTTCAATTCTATCTTAGCTAATGACATAAGAGGAACATGATGATTTATGACAGGTTTCCCCAATTCCGGTCCTGGAGGGCCAGTCTGCACCACAGTTTGCAGGTTTCCCAGCTCCAACACACTTTACTCAGTCCACCAGCTACTTCCCAGGTTTAACAGGTGAGTTTAAGCAAGGAAACCTCAAACTGTGCTGCAGACTGGCCCTTCAGGACTGGAATTGGAGAACCCTGATTTATGGTACTGAATGCTAGATATAAAGGGGAGGATGACTTCTCTAGCTGAGCCTTTGATACAGCAGAGAGGGCAGCTTTGGAGCATCGGTGCGAGCAAGCATTATGATCAGCAAAATTTCATAATGGTTCCGTATCACACATCTTTGATCGTTGCAGCTGTGTTTCGAACAACTGGTCAACTGACCCTCCTGATGGCCTGCTCACCGCTCCTCTGTCAGTACAGCCTGCTTCTGGCCCGAAGAATAGACCTGAAGAGCTCACCTTACAGCCTAACCAAGGATGCAGAGATGATCTCAGTCATATGGAATCACAGCTCGTTAGCAAACATACATGGCAATGAGAAGCATTTTCATTTGTTCCCCAAGCTTGCTGCTCCCCATACACCCATCACACAGTCCCTAATGGACATTCATAATTAGTTGTACCGAACAAAAATAATGAAGCTCATGTCCGGGAGCACAGCCATGACGTCATAGTGGGTGCTGTGTCACGTTTATATGCTTTGCTGAAGATCAAAGCAAACAAAGAACGAGTGATGGATGAGTGCTGTGCTTTCACAGCATGAGACAGTGACCCAACTGACAGTAAAGCTGCAGAAAATACACACTTGGGTCGCAGAAGCACATCGTGCCTGTTCCTGCTGTTTCATATTTACCTCCCCATGTGCTTCTACACACTCATTTTTCTTCTCAAAAGACTGAAATCTATAGACTGGTATAGAGAAATGACAGCAAGTGTAGACACTAACCTGTTATGTATTCTTCTATATACATTATAATCTATAACCCACTGACAGAGACAAATTTAACATTAATATTTACATTGACTTAAAAGCTGCAATCTTCCCTTTAATCATATACTAATATTTTACTCTTTAATTTAACTCTTTTACCCATCTGTCATTCCTAACCACCTACCCAAGGCAGGGCTGTAAAGAGGCTGAAGCCGATTCCAGGCGGCGTACGGCACGATGCGGGGGACTCCCTGGACATGATCATACTTTGCTTGAATTTGTAATTCTTTAAATATTTACATATGTTTCTTTTTTCCCTGAACCAGATAAATGGGGGCCAGTATGGGTATTAATTATGCTAAACAGATTCAGGACTGTGGCTTTGACGCGGACTCCAGCTGTGTGCATCTCTGCGTGTGTGTGTGTGTGTGTGTGTGAAGCCTGGATCTTTCCCTGAGGGTTTCTGCCACAGAACAGAGACCTAGATCTTGGGTGTGGATCCTGTATTTCCTAAGACGTTTTATTTGGACCCCGCCAAGCAAAGGGAGGTTCCGTGCCCCAATCACTCTGCCCCGAAAGCAGTTAGGCAGTGAAAGAGAGCAGATGGATGATAAACTCAAGAATAATTATCACAATCCCTTGAAGAAACCACAGACCAATGGTACTGAGCAACTCCTTGCAGGAAAACAGGTGCTGTTGCCCCAGGCACTGCCAGTAAGCGTGCCTGACACTGCTAACAAACGCGCCTCTATATTTGGTATGGCATCGCAGAGCAAACTGAGGCATATGCCATGCAATTTGTTAACAATTCCTGCCGATGTGCTTCCCTGGATCTCCTTCAGGCGGGTCCTCTTATCGTCTATCCTACACGCCGTGCGGCAATGTGATCGAGAATCAATCCGGCTGATATTTTCGGGATGCTGGCGACTTTCAGAGCGTGTGGCCTCACCGTGAGACCACAATACGCTTTATTAATATGCATCTGCAGACACTGGAGACCTGAAGAAGCATCTGGAACGTGTTTTTTTTTTTTTTTTTTTCTCCCTCCGGTGTATGCGTGTCCATGTATGTTTCAGGGGTCCTGGTGATGGGTAACAGCGAAACCTCAGCGAAACCCGTACGCTCATCTGGCCATTTTCATCTGCGGCGCTTATTTCACAGATGGATTCCAAAGGCGATGACTGGCACTATGCTCCTCTTTCAATGTCCAAATTGATCCTCATCTGGTTGTCCAGCTTGTATTGATATCCAAGGTGTTAAAATAAGGGCTGACTGTTGCACTGTGCAACAATCTCATCGTTAATGGAGTCATTCTCCTGTGACTCGAACCTCAGCAATCAAGCCTTATTCCGCAGGAAATCTGCTTGATTCCGCCCCGCCGCCACCATAAATCTCCATGGGTCTCTAAAAATCGGAGGTGACAGACTCTGGCTCACACAAAAGGCCATCTCCTTGTCGAGCACAGACTGACCGCCAAGCTCTCTGAATCCCAAGGACTTGGCGTGTTGATGAAAAATATGAAGGAAAGAAGGTCTGATAAAAATTTTACATCTGAAAGATGTTTACTTGTGTATATAATGGTCTAAACACAGTGAGAAAGCCATTTCCTTTATTTCCATTCTGTTAGTAATGCTGACCCTGTCAAATCCAAGGTTACAGTTACCCTGGGGGCTGCAAACAATCCACCACGCTCAGCAGACTTAGCATCAGCATGCTAACTAACTGAATAAATTGTTAATCAACTGACCCTCATCTCCGCCTCAGGACAGAACGGTGACGCCTTTCGCTAACTGCACCAGGCTCGTTCTGGCAGTTCTCGCTCCTCACACCAATCGTCGTTTAACATTTCAAACGGTTAAGGTGCATTTCTGAAACACTAATTAAAACAACAATTCTCTTCACTCTGTTACTATAAAACTGTCATACTCTGCCTCAAAAGACAGCACCAGCGCACATGCGGATAACAAAAAAGACTAAATGTGTTAAGTTGGTACTGCTAAGCAAGTAAACAATCACCTAAACACATCTGGACTATATTTATTGGTAAAAACATCTGTACGCAGATACAGAATAATTCCTTTCTTGAAGACCCACAGTACGGCAAGTTCATACCACCTCTCCCATGCTAGAGTATCAAATGAAAACCATGTTTTGAGTATTTCATTACAGCTATTTGAACGTATTGCTAAATTTTGAAACCTATTTGCTACTCTTGATGGGAAAATTGTGAAGAAGCGAGGAGGGGGGGGTAGGTTGTGCAGGATATCACAAGTAGGTTCCCTCAGGGTTTGGCTAAAAGTTTGCAATTTGTTTTTGCCCAGCTGGTATGGTAAATACAAATCCCCAGGGATATTACTGAGATTATTCTTGCAGCAAATGCGCACACTCCAAGTCGGTGGCTCGCCTCCTTTCCCTGAACGCCCCTAGCCCTCGGATAGCGGAGCGCCAGATGGATCTGAGCGCACGCAACGCGGCCGCCTCCTCGACGACTCGCTGAGAACTCCTGGAAGATCGGCGGCTCTGGAGATAGATCTCCCAGGTGGCACAGACGCCTAGATACCAAGCGGAGTCAACGCAGATCCACCGAAAGAAATTATGCTGGGTTTCTGTGTAGAAGGAGCCTACAGTGATTGGGTGGATTGTATGAGACCGCTATTCGAACAGTGGATTGGCTGGTTAAGGCTCGGAGCAGCAGTCTGACTGGTTGAGGCTACATGGACTTGTTGGCCAGAGAGCCTGTAGCCTGGCCCCTAATCCATTCCCAGAGAAGTGATAACCATGGTGAACCATCTCCACTCCTTTTCAAATTTATACACACATACATAGGATTTTATATACACACGCATTCCGTCAAATGATTTCATTGGCCATGCTTGTTAAATTTAACCAAAAAGTATATTTATTCAGTAATTAATGTATCATTGCTGGTTCGGAGTAAAGCGTGAGTTTGAAGGTAATTGTTTCATTCCCTTATAAGGGAATCCCACCATGGGACACTAAGCTAAAATAACTGTGATTGTCGCCGAAAGCCAGCAGCCTAATTACTGTGGAACACTAACGGGTTTGCCAAGGTTGTTCACGTCAACACCTACGGTTACGCTGACACGCGCATTACACGCACGCCATCATGTTTCCTGACAGCTCTTTTAACGCACAAAGGGCTTTGGCACTTGGCATTAATGACTTCCTCGCTGTCTGGCCTGCCCATTCTCCTCCAACCCTCAGGCCTGACATCCAGCAAGAAACATCTGGTCACAATTACCTTCCCAGTTAAATTTTTTTTATTATCCCTCAATTCGTGGTTTAGAGTTATAGCTAATAAATTGCATTTGTGCCACTGGGAAGAAAAATATTGGAAATGGGCACTGTTATAAGATAAATATTGCAAATATAGAAAATGGGCACTATTATATTTCAACCTTCTATGCCAGTGTTTCCCTACCCAGTCTTCGAGGGCCCACAGACAGTCCACATTTTTGCTTCCTCCCAGCTCCCTGCCAGACAGTCCACATTTTTGCTCCCTCCCAGCTCCCTGCCAGAGAGTCCACATTTTCACTCCTACAGGGAGCTGGAAGGGAGCAAAAACGTGGACTGTTGCGGGTACCCGAGGAGCGGACTGGGAAGCACCGCTCTATACCACATTCCCATTTATACATAACCTTTAATGGCTTATATAATGACAAGGGTACTGTCAATATCTGCACAGATAAGCCGAGAAAATTCTAATCACCACCTTCCCCCATGATCTGAGCTCCATAAAAGTCATCAATCATTTTTTTTAATCAGACACTGCCAAATATCACTGTCCAGTGCGGATGGACTTTTGCTGGTTACTATCTTTATCTGTCTCATTATGATCTGGAATAATTCCAGCCTGGAAGCTCCCATGGCCTTTATTTATGAGACGTCCGCCAGGATGTGCAGCAGCAGATATGCTGTAATATGTTAATAAAACGCATGTTCTCAAAACATTACGGAATGGAATCCTGTCCAGGGCGTCCCCTGTGCATCCTGGGACCGGATCCATGAACTGGAGTGGTTAGAAGATGGATAGATAGACGATTATATATATATATAGTGTAGGGATTAAATTCCCTGTTCATCTAGCTTATGAATTTCCTCCACAGCAAATAAAGAGACATACGGCCTGCATTTAAATGCCAGCTTTTGGCAAGCAAGTCAGCTCCGAGTAGGAACACAGACAGCCGTTAAGGTGTCTGGAGGTGGAACGCCGTTTATATCTGCACAATGAAACTCTGTAAAGGCACAGACTCTGGATGAGAGGCAGGAAAGCACTACACAGCTAGGGGGTCAGGTTGTGCTTAATGATGCCCCTGTGGGAAGCATCCTGCGCCCTGCCCTGATCCCCTAACCCCCGGTGCCCCTTCCTGCCACAGTTCAGGCATCAGAGTGCCATCTGAGCAACCTGCTGGTACCACAGAGCGCCAGCATGCAAACACATTTCCATACGTAAAATCACACTGCAGGGACACCAGGCTTTACCGCAGTCCTGTGATTCAAGATCATGACTTGTGCATAGAAATGGTGTCACTGAGATCCCCCCCCCACACACACACAAACTGCCAGGGCCAATTTGAGAGCTCATGGGAATTTTACTTACACAAAAATGTTCTGAGGGCAGACCGAAAAATAAGAGTGGTTCAGTGAACTAACCAATCAGATTGTAGAGGAGGTGGGTCCAAGCAACTATAGCAGAGGCGGGACTAAGACATCTGATTGGTTGGTCCTGTCACCTCTCATTGCTTGGACCCACCTCTTCTATAATCTGATTGGTTCTCTCTCTGAACCAACATTTTTCCTTCTGTCCTCAGAACATTTTTGTGTAACTAAACTCACACGAGCAATTTGGGAGAACATCCCAAAGCAGATGACTGCTCCCATAGTTGTTTTGTGCTATTGGGCGTGTAGAGAAGTGGAACGTGTCTGTGGTGCTGGCATGCCCTGCAAACGGCCACTGCTGTACCTACCCCTGCAGGAGATGAAGTCAGATAGCTGTCCGATTCTGACATTTACCGTGTTTAACTGTCACTGCGCTAATTTACGCCAGAGCCCTGAGTAAGGTGGCTAAATCTTTTATAAGGTGAGCTTAATTGCTGTTATGTCCGGGACCACTCCTGCACTGGAATTTATCATCTAGTCAGTAGCTTAATGGCCTCTTTCTGCAAGCCGTACAAATTTATTACATTTTTACTGCAGCATAATTCCATTCTACAAAGCATGCATATGTTGTTTTCAATAATGAATGCGAGGAATCAGCTCTGCAACAGGCGGGAAGGAGGCACTATTCGTAAGACTGATGAATTTACAGGCAATCCAAGGCTATGGCACGCCTGCCCTTTACCTCTCCGTGCAGACGATTCCTCAGATACATCACTTGCAATATACATTAATTTTCAAGATGTAATGGCATATTTACGAAGGGAGGTTTAACAGGCTTTGGGATTTAATTAATTAATGGATTAATTTCAACATCTAGTTTGCTATTTTATGTTATGATAATAAATTGGTTCAGTTATGATTTGTATGCACAAGATTCTTAACCACAGATGACTCAGTATGTCTCTGAACCACGGAGACGTGAAAAGTGCTCAAATGTCACAATGTTTCCGACCTTTCGCGTTATAACTCGCTGGCCATCCATGATGATATGATGAATTATTCATGGAGATAATCTGGTACATGTCAAACACACCTAGCCGAACCACTACCTGCTTAGCACAGCCATGACCTTACGCGTCTCCTTACATCCCTGGTACCTCCTGAACATGAAGACTTGACAATCTAATGTAGCATCTTAATTCAGAGTTTTCTCAGGTGTTGGTTTGAACGAGGCTGAGAATGAAGTGTGAAGACTCACAAATAGGATTTTTGTCTATGACATCCCACCTGCCCTAACCCTAACCCCTGCAGAACAATTCACGTTCTCTTTAATCCAGCGTAATCTCCACCTGCTTTCCGTCTGTGGTCTGCTGTTTATAAGAACATTAATGCAGTCCTTGGGTTGGCCTTGTCTGTTCCCCACAGGACTTTATATATTTGGATCATATTCCCCCATAGGATTACAGAGTCATCCTGCCCAGAGCCTGTATTTGTACGGAGGCTTTGTAAGAGTGGAAAACCATTCCATCTCCACCTCATACAACTTTAATATCCTCCTGAATCAGTAATGCTGTAAATGATGCTAATGTCTTGGAGGTTGGTTGCAACTTTGCTACTTCTATTGTGAAGACACCTGGGATAGGTGTCCAAAAAAAAAAAAAACTGAAGGAAAGCATGAGGTCTCTTTGAAAGAGAAGGAAAATGACACTAAGAGAATAAACAGACGAACCTACGGCAGAAACGAATATCCTTCTACCGAGGAAGTCTAAAAGAAAATGCATACCCAATGCAGAATAAAATGCCAGCCTTTTGTTCCCCATCTTCTACTTTGTTCTCAAGGTTAATCCAACAAAGTCAGGCCCCTCCGCCCGAAGACTCGAATCAGGTGAATCAATAATTCCAATACAGAAACTATAGGAAGTTGTGCAAATGCGCATGCGCGAC
>JAODJU010000036.1:5640729-5661540 GCA_026776725.1 Gnathonemus echidnorhynchus | reverse complement strand
TGATTAATGTCCCCTCAAACAAACTGTGCTGTGTGCAGAGAGACGAGTACAGGGGGTGTTAAATATGGACAGGGGACAGAGCTGCTGATTAATGTCCCCTCAAACAAACTGTGCTGTGTGCAGAGAGACGAGTACAGGGGGTGTTAAATATGGACAGGGGACGGAGCTGCTGATTAATGTCCCCTCAAACAAACTGTGCTGTGTGCAAAGAGACGAGCACGCAAGCCCATACTGGAGACTATGCGAGTCACACACACAAGGGAACTTCGAGACAGAACCATTCTGAGATCACAACCATGGAAGGCGACTGTTGTGAATCTGCTTTAAAGACACAAGAAACAAACTGCAGGGCTATGCTATTAATGCATAATCACGTTAGCAACCTGGCTAATTGTGCGCTAGCCTGCTCCCCAGTGCGCCGTCCCCAGCATCACTAACGCAGCTTCAGAGCTCCTCAAGCGCAAGGTGCAGTGAGCTAATCAGCACAAGCAAACATCAGAAGTCTGCCGCCTTTCCCTTGGACCGCAGCCGGGGTTCATAATGGCCCCCAGATAAGCAAACACTTAATGGAAATAACATCGCCATTATCCCTCAGCTGACAGTCTATCGCATCACGGCACCACGCAGACAATGCAGGACAGGAAGAGGAACTAGGAAATGCATTAGGTTAATATAAAGCCGGAAGCATTAGTACCAGGGATCGGAGCTTTGCTGCATTAGATTCTAATTTGATACAATATTTATCTGAGATATTAACAACAGAAATAAGGCGGATATAACTTTGCATTTCACGCTTCAGCACAAGGCACGAGTGACCAGTTGAGCCGAAGCAGAAGCAAAGCTTTTTGTGCAGCTTGTTGAATAATAATAATAATAACAATAATAATAATAATGAATAATAATGAATAATAAAAATAATAATGACAATGATAATAATGATGATTAAATTCTAAAAGCAGGACCAGCATGTCAGAGTAACAGAGAGCCTTGATTCATCACCATTCTGGCTCCCTGACGCTGGGCCCCGTGCTGCGATTCCCTGGGGGATAAAGGTGTGGTGTGTATATATAGTGACGATGCTAAGTGTGTCAGGCAGGGGGCTGTCTCTCCCCCAAGTCCCTGGGCTCGCAGCTTTCTTTAATGCAGCGGCAGACACATCGGTGTGGAAATTCCTTAATCACAAGTGAACTGTGGCACAGAGCCTGCCAGGGGGCCACCGGGGGGCCTGACGGGGGGACACCTGTGGATGTTGGTGCGAGTCTGTCAAGCTGGCTTCATGTCGGAGCCAAAAGGGAGGCTGGATTTCTGACACATGCCTTTTTTTCTTCTTTTTTTAAAGACTCCACGTGCGTGTGTACATGGGTCAGTTACATTTTAGGATTTTCAAAAAAAAAAAAAAAAACAAAAGAAACAGCAAGACAGTTTCAACATTTTCTTTGTGAATTTTGTATGTGCCCCCTGAAAAAGACAACAACATACTGCATTTCCATGCGGTTCATTGTATACGCCCCCTGAAAATTTCATTCACCGTTTTACAGCTCTCAAATGTAGCTCGTCACCACTGCGCTTGGGCAGCAGACTCGTGGGTAGCCTTGTCTGCCAGGTGCCTGGTGCTGCCGGGCGTCGATTCCACATTCGCCGTCACCATGCTCTCAATAAGCGGGTAGAAGATGGATGGATGGACACAAGGATGGTCCCTAAGTAAAGCAACATTCCACAAAATTCGCAAATAGCTATGACATTATTGTGAAAATGGAAAGAAAAATAAAACTAAAGCTAATGCAAAATTTTGCATATAAATTTATGTTTTGAGAAATATGTTCTATACACATACTGTATAACTATTAGATCCAAACTAGTCATTTAAAAAAATAAAAAAAAAAAACAAATTTGGGATATTTAACATAACATTTCAAAGACTGAATATTGGGCTCCTATCTTAATAAGATACGTCTTTAAAAGAAAAGACTTGTAATTGAATAATGTTTAATTTATTTTTCATTAATTAAAAATGTGCTGCTTTGCTGGACTTATGGCCAAATGCTTTTAAGAAATCGAGGTTAATTTAATTAAATCATCCTGTTCTATACAATGGTTAAGAATGTCCGGATTAGCGGGATCCGGACGAGTGTGGGAAGCTGCACGTGTTCGCGGCCAGATTGATCTCCCGTCCCGCCTTAATGGAAATTAAAGCGTGTAATAGCCTCAGCAGGCATCCTGTTGGATTCTTGGAGAGAACTCAGCCACTGAGACTAATGAAGACTGATGACAAGCCCCGAGTTGGTAAATCCCTAATTGAATCCATCGGACCTTGGAAAACAACTCAATCGGTGTCCCTGCTTGGCGGACTCTGCCTCCAGATGCCGTACAGCGACCGGTCCCTCGAGTCGTCTCAGGCTGGAGTTCTGCCTCCTTTGTTACGAGCTCAGCAGCGGGTCATAACAAAAAGTTAGGGGAAGGGTCATGGATTAGAAAGATCAAACGTTCCCAATTTTCACACTAAATGGGAATTTCCATTCATCCAATTTCTGTAACCGCTTGTCCTATTCAGGGTCGCAAGGGGGTCCAGAGCCTATCCCAGAGGCGAGGTACGGAACAACCCATGATGGGGCGCCAACCCATCGCAGGGCTCACTCACACACGCACACCTACGGGCAATTTGGTAACTCCAATTAACCTCAGCATGTTTTTGAACTGTGGGGGGGAAACCGGAGTACCTGGCGGAAACCCCACGACGACACGGGAAGAAAATGCAAACTCCACACACATGTAACCCAGGCGGAGACTTGAATGCCAGCTCCAGAGGTGCGAGGCAACGGTGCAAACCACTGCACCACCGTGTCACCCCTTAAATGGAAATTTACAGTGTCTAAACAAAGAACATTAAGCATAACTTAATCCTCACATTGCCCTCTAGCCTCTGTAGCATTTGCCATTCCTAAACGCTGTATGTAATGTGTGAATTAACCTCGGTGTCTTTTGGCATGTTCATTAACTCAAATACAAGGTGGGAGCGCTGCAATAAACGACAATAATTAACGAGAGGAATGACAAAGCAGGTGAAGAGTGTGGAGAATGACACGGAGCTGGCTTTTTCAGGAGGGCAGTCTGAAGGCACAGGGCTGTATCGGCTGTGGAGAATGACACCCAGCTGTTTGCCCATTCACGCCTGTCATACACAATATACAGTGTTTCGCCAATTCATTAAAAGATGCTGCGGGCTGGCGCCGACATCATGGCACAGATGTCAATATGGGTCTTCATTAATGAGCCGATTTGAATGTGCACCTTCGGGCTGGCAAACGCTGCCGGGTTGAGATCTTATATAATTACTGTAGAAGGCGGCCTTAATTAACGACACGGCTTGGCAAAAACAGAGAAGTGACCTGCAGACGTGCTCAGACACCCCTCCCTCATCCAAATCATAGCAGCCAATATCTTGGACGCTCTGAGCACAATGTGGGTGTCATAAGACTCCTCTGTTTATCACAGACGACCACGGCTCTGTCTGCTTTTAAGGATACCGGCAGAATAGCAACTAGGATGCGATTAGAATCTATGCAAAGTGCCTGAACAGCAAGCAAATCAAGTGGAATTCAGACACGCTTTCATGGAGATCCGGCTACCGGCGGAACACGGCGCATTGTAAAGAGGCAGCGCATGGTCACAGCACGATGGATGCAAACACTTACAATCATGATTGTATGTGGACACATGTGGTCGATTGGCTGACTCGGGCTAAATTAAAACCCCTAATAATGCAAGCGAAGGGCGGCACATAAGTGAAATGAAAGGATTGAAAAGTAATACTGCATTTGATACTGTAGATTTGGACTGGAAGTACAGTTTGCCAAACTGCATTACTTTAACACTTGGTCCTTGCAATCAGGATTGTGATGACACAGGACACACACAAAGAAGCAGAAGATATGAGGCAGGACGCAGTCCCGATGACACCACAGTCCGTCTTTGGACACAAACGCAGAGATAAGGCAACCTAAGAATTACGCCATTAAAATCAGGACATGCAGCTCGGATGCTGGCTGGACGCAGACGCGTGAAGGCGTGGTGCAGTCGTGCAACTGGCCGCCATACAGCACACGTCAGGGCAGCTCAATGCATCATCATTCAGAGACGAGCGCAAAGGCGTTTTATTATTATGGATGCATGGCAGGCAAAACAGAGCTGCTACTTGTGCCTAATTCACATTTGCGAATGAATTTTCATTCAGCCCTCTGTCTGGAACAAAATGTTTATTTCATTTGGAAAAGTGAGACATTTGATAGAAGTCTTTCTACTCCCAGATCATTACCCATGAAGTCCCAAGTCATAAATGCACCCATCCATCCCTTTTTCAGAACCAATCATCCACCGACTCCGTCATACACCCTAAAGAAAACCTGTTTACTGTACTTGGTTTTTTACCCTTGGGCCTCCTCAGGCTCCATCATAGCATTTTGATGTATGTTCATAAATCTGAATGAATTAATTTTGGAGATTAGATAACACTCTTTCTTCTTTTGGCATTATGAAAGACCCCATGAGAGTATAAATCATGATTTTCGGTTATGGGTAACATTAATGAACATGGCTATCAGAAGCAACGTCCAGTAAGCCAGGCCAGTCAAGGGCTTCTGAGATCCGTTCGTGATGTTGCCTCCCTGCCTGCCTTTTCACCGTCACTCATACATTCTGATATACTTCTCAGCGAATACAGTATTGAGCTGAAAGGAGAGACGTGTAGGAAGCAACGGGATGAGCGTACCTCAGGGCCCGAAAAGGGGGAGTTTGCGGGAATCGATAAGAAGCTTTTCATTGTGTGTGTTTCATTTCAGTTTGACGGGACGTCCTGCCGTGATCCGGAGCGGCTTCAAAGCGTGTCTTCCCTCGCCTCCCACGGCGCGGACGCCACACAGGGCCGTATCATCTGTCCGGCTGTCAGAGGGAGCCAGTGTGTCCTAAACCGAAACTCGGAGATGAGATAGCGACTGTCGGGGAGACCGTGGGGGGTGAGCCGCTGGCAGCCGACATCCTGGAGGCCGGCGCCTGATGTAGACCGCAGGGGAATTCGCCGCCGTCATGAAACATTACGGATGAGTTGGGGGAAAGAAAGGCGAAGCAGCGGTTTGCCCGTCTTCCGCTTCAGCAGCCCAGATTCTTTAGCCCATAGATACCTCATAAAGCGAGGAGCTGGAGCAAGCGGCACACTTTCCGAGACCCCCTCTCCCTCTCTCTACTCTCCTGGTAGCTCGGCATTAGCACGTTAGCCCACTGTCTCCCACGACGGTGGCACTTAACGGGCTGCTCGCGTTTGCACTTTGAGAAGCTCGCCGTGCACCGTACGGCGTCCACCACGGCCTCAGGGACCCAGAGGACAGCTGTCGACCTCCGCAGAAAAAGATGGATGCCTCTGTGTCAAACCTCGCACTGAAGGAGCACCATTATTATACTCTGCCAGGGCTGCAGGAAGGAGCCGCACCCAGCCGTCCCTGCCTGGACCGGGGATGAGGAATTAACTACTGCCCACAGCCAGCTCTCCTATTTAAAGTTTTATCAGAAGTGGGGGAGCCCATTTTTCTACAGACTCTTTTAACTGATGGGGAGTTGTGCAGGAGGAAGCAAAATGCTCCACAAAAGACACAGACAACCGGACGCTGATAATTAAGGCGGCAAATTGCATCGCCCTGCACCCAAGAGCGCAACCAGGAGGACTTGCAGAGATCTGCTTCTATGCAATCAAGGAATAAGACTTCTGTTATCCCGTGAGATCCAAAGTTCTCTTTAAATGGGCGTAAAAAAAAACACCATGAAGAGAAATAAATAATAAATGGACTTCAGTTATTAAAGTTTTCCGTTTCCTGCACAATGACTGTACATGTGGGTCTTAAACTCAGTCCAAAGAGGGTTATGTGTTTGTGAGTCTCCTCGTGCGTGTGAGCTCCCGCCCTGTGCACGTGTGTTCATGCGTGTGCACGCTCTTGCACCACGGATTCATCCTGTTCTGTAACACAATTAGCATGATAAATTTGTTGTCTTCCTTATATTCTAACAATACATATCTGCCCTCCTAAAAAATGCAGTGAGAGTTATTTCAGTGGATGTGGAGACACGGGATTAAATAATAATCGGATCAGTCAGGCCAGGCTAATGGATGGGGAGGCGGACGGGCCGCAGCTCAGCGTGTGTGTCCCTGGAGCCTGTGAATGCCTATTGGCTTCTCACGGCGGGACAGGAAGAGGCTCATCTAAAGCAGCACTCTTGTGATCACACACATACACATGTGGGATGCAAGGCTGTGGAAGGTGAGCCAATCCACCTCCATACACACACACACACACACACACACACGCACACAGTATAAAGGCATTCTGACAAAGAGGTGAGAAAGCAATTTCTCCAGTGCCTTGAATCCTCATAAATGGAACAAAGTCCACCTCACGAAAACTCTCCATCTCATCTCCAGCAGACGGCAGAGAACAGGATGGGACCGGATCTCCCACTGACACACAGAGACAGGTATGGCTGGCTGGTCGTTGGTGATTTACAGTGAACCACAGGTGGTGAAACGCACAGGGGACACAAAGCCCTCTTCGGGGTGTCCTGACCCCATGCGAATGAAGCCCCAAAAAGCTACGGATGAGATAAGAAGGCAAAGATCTACTGGAGATCCCGTCCTTATTTGGTTGAAGGGTAGCTGTGTCCCCCAGGGCCTTGGTAGCAGATGGAGTAGAGATGTTATAGTTACGAGGTAGACAGGTAATTAATTATTTCAGTATAAATGGGTTCAGCCAGCTGGGAAACAGTGATTTCTCATATAAACGGGGGCCTGGGGTAGTCAGAAAGGAGCCGCCAGTGCTTCTCATTGAATCTGGTGGAAATGCAGAATCCTCAACTGCACATTAGTATCTCCGAATCATTAGCTACTAAGTATCTACAATTATTCTGAAAGCATTGGAATCCAGCATTAAATTTAGCTGCAGCTTTCAAATGTGACAGGTGACAGAAACAGGGTATCAAAGTCAAAGTTTGATGGCACTTAACGTGCACCATCAATCACTGCTTGGTTTCACCCAAATGGAAATGGTAAGGGTAACCAATGAGAAGCCTGGATCTAGGGAAAGCGGAATTGTGGGAAGTGTAAGGGATCTTTCAAGACTGATTGGAGGAACAAAGGATATATCCAAATCAGAATGAACTTCAGTTCTGTCATAAATGTGTAGGGGATTGAGTAAGTGTGTCACATTGAGATTAACGGGAGAACAACCATCTTAGAAGCCAAATGGCAGCCCTTTAAATAACGTGGATTTGAGAAGGGATTGACCTTTGTGCCAACACAACTGAGCGATGTTAACAACGGCACAGCACCAGCCAAGTCAAGGTTAAAAAGCAGCCTGACAACAGAAAAGGGATGAAAATTCATAACTTTCGGTAGGGAGAGACACTCGTGGTCTGACTGACTGCCAGATTGGGATTTTATCCCAGGGACTGTACTTTGCTCTCATCGCTAATATTTAACGCTATTATTCACATTCACAGTTTTCCAAGAGAAGGAAGTCCAGCATCATGGCTACTCTGTTACCTTTTATGATAAATAAATTAAACCAGAGGTAGGAATCCTGGTGTTTTAAAAGTCAGGGGAATGAAACACCCACATAAAATCCTTTTTAAAATGGATCACAAGAGCTAAGTCACAGGTTTGGACTGCTAGTACACAAAGCTGCCAAGATACTTTGGCTCAAAGATTTTTAAGACTTATCACCACCATCCATTAATATCATGTGTATATGGCAGCTTGTAACAGCATCAGCAGAAAGTTCCTCAAACACAGCTTGAAATGTCAGAGTTGCCATGTTCCTGGGAAGATCTGCAGTAGGTCACAGCCTGGCTGCTGGATCAGGGACATGTCGGGTCACTCCGAGGCTGCGAATATGACAAGGTCATACAGACGTGAGCAGAACAGAAATCCGCTCGTCCTGACTGGCGTTCACGCTTTAAGCCCTCTCTCCTTACTATCCTCCGCTAAATGTCACACGTCATCCACCTTTTTCCATTCAGCTTGCAGCTCAACCCTTTCCTAGATGGGGTCTGAAAAGGTTATGCAAATTGGCTGCTTACAAACACAGGCTTTTAGACCACTCGTCAGGTTTTATACGCATGTAAATCAGCAGAGCACAGACCGGCGGCCAAAAGCACTAAAACGCAGGCTAATTAAAATGAACTGAACAGATTTAATATACATATTCAACATATTACGTACAAGGGCCATTGGTTTCCAGCACACTTTATTTATATGCGTCTTTTTCTCCAGTTTTTCTGTCATATTATAGCAGAAAGCAAGGCCCAGTCTCTCAGAGAAGACAAAGGGATGTTAAGAAGAGATCACTTTGCAGTGCCGCTCTCAGGCCTGATCGAGGAGGGACATGATGTCTGCCTGGTGCAACTCTCTGCAAAGCAGGGCGGGTAATATACTTGCGTTTTGTATTACAAAAGTAAAGTAGATCAATAGTCCCCTTTCTTACTTCAGGTGAGGTTACAGTGTGTGTGTATGAAAGTAATGCCCACCAACACAAAGTCATAACAAGGAATGGCCTGATCCTATCTTCATTTTGTCTTGGCGTGTGTTGGGTGTGCCCTACCATGGCTACAGGTGAGGGTTTCTCCTCCAGTGCAACTTCAGAGTCAAAGTTCAAGCATCTGTCTCAGTGGCCCTTAACCTTAACCTGCTCCAGAGACCCTGCTTCCTCAGAAAACAATGCACGTCGCTTTGGACAAAAGCATTCGCTAGATGGATCAGATGTAAATGTAAAATATACATGCATAGCGGGTTCAGCATATCTGAAATATCATTCACTGTAGTGACCACGTATCTGCAGGGGAAGCATTCTGAGACCGACCGCTGATAGGCGAAACTGCGGATAGTAGTTTGTTTGTCATGTATATACGAACCAATGATAAAGTTTGATTTATAAATTACACACAAAAAGACATCCACAAAAATGACTAATAATAAAATAAAACTATTATAACATTGGGGTCTCTCTGAATGAATGGCATTCTGGTGTCGGAAAGGCTGCTCAGAATTGCATGGAATTTAAGGCTTATATGAACCATTTATTTTTTTTAATTTTCCACTTTATTTTCAGGCTGTGGTAAATCGAGGATAACTGAAGCTGCGGACATGCGAGTTCCATGATATCTACAAAGCCACATTTTTAGCACACACAGTCACAGGTATAGATGGAAGGATTTCAGTTTGAGAATAAGTTGACGTTCAATCCACAACAGCTCCCCGCAGGGTCACTACCTATGCAGTTACTCAATTTGACACTGCAACAATATGTAAAGGAAAATAAAATAAAATAAGTCAGTCTTGCTATCCTGCAGACATGAGACCTGTGAGCTTAACACATTTTAACTCTCCCAGCAGCCATCCCATAGAAACCCAGAGTCCAGCACTCTAGTTGCACTCTACCTGAGTCCCTTACAGCCGTACAGTTGGTGGCTTTTTTCCATGGTTAAGTCAACAGTCTTCTGGGAAGAAGTGCTGGGTTCAGTCAGGTCAGCAGTGGTTAAAAGCTCTCCCCCTAAGGCCCCCTGCAGGTGGAGAGAGGAAAGGCATCATTCAGACACGTTAACAGCGTTCAGGGCATTTTAGTCTTCAAATACATCCTCCATTAGGCACCCAAGAAAGCCAGGACACACGTACCCTCAGAAAGGGAAATGAAACCGAGAGAGGTGATAGAGCTTTTTCTGCAGTGTGAGGCCCTCAAACTGCCAAGCTCTACGTTCTCATGGCTGGTATATAAAAACTATGATTTAACAATTAAAGGTGCCACAGAATGTGTTCTTTCTTAAATTGTTCTCTGCTGTCTACACAGAAGGTATGTAAACTTGATTTGGTGGAATAACATCTAGAAGAGGTTTTACAAGCATATTGACAACACGACAATTTGGCCCTAGAATTAAACCGTTTTCCCTTTTTTGGTGGGCTCATTAATATGTTCATAAGCTTCATTAGCTCTGCTCTGATTGGCTATTTTACAGTAAGGCACTGCAAAGGCTCATGCAGAAGCAACATAAATCACTACCGGTGAGGTGAAACACGGAGCATTTAGGCATCCAACCATATACATCTGACCTGTATCAGAGGAGGAATCGGAGTTTGAGGAACAGCCAGTTGCTTGCAGACTGCAAATGAATGCTTTTGATATTGTTTTAAGTTGTCATTTAATGTTACTTGGAACAACTTGCTGCATGTAACTGTAACAGTCCCGCTGCAGACTAAACACAACATTAGCATCATCATAACTTTGTTTTCAGGATTGTAACAAGAACACTGAAATAATTTTTCATCTCACACAGGCTTCGTCATGCAAGTATTATCAAGAACTCCAAACAGCAAGCTGAGCAGCTCGTAAAAGTGTTGTTTTTAATGAGTTTCAAGCTCCCATTTGGAAAGGAAAAAAAAAAAAAAAAAACCTACTGCAGTGTCGATTAGATATTTGTTTAGCTAACTACAAGCAGGCTATGGGAAGTACAGAAGCCTCTTCAACGTCAGTATCACAGACCTCGTGATGTTGTTTACTACTCCCCTGCCAAACTGGGGTACATTTTCTCAAAAGCAGCGATGTTAGCGACATCCCCATCACAGCCTCGAAAGGCACACTTATACATACAGCCTGCCATTTCTGCAGTTGTCTTCCACTTCATTCTTCACAATACCTGCACAACTGTTGAAGTCCTAAGGTGCATGTCAGTAAGCTTGAAAGTGGCCTGGCATATCTTAAGTTTGGGGGTATGGTTAACACTGTTACAGTCTAGGAGTTTTGAAACAGTCCATTTCACCTCCTTTTCCATAGAAATGAATTATAATTGAAAAGAGGGATATCAGTGTTTCAGATTCATGGAATGTGATTTCCATGTACAAAGTACCTTTTTTCAACAATACTGAGTAAAGTCAGATTTTCTTTCTATGGTACCTTTAATGTCAATAAAAGATTATTATTCAGTATGTTTTAAGTAAATATTATTAAGTAAATGTATTCACACATCCCTGAATAAATACACATTTCTTGTGAACATGCACAGCTATTGTCTGCATGCCATAAGGATCACCAACCAGGGTCGTCACTCAGGAGATCAGCCCGCACACACTGTCCCCAAATCGATGGTGTTAGTGTCATTATATCCCGATCACTCTGGATGGGGGCAGGATGCCAGTTTCCCATACTGACAGGCACAGTCCCCCCACCCGACAGAGGAAGCTGCAGTCCCTGCACGCAGCAGAGCCGCTTTTAATGCACCGCTTCAGAGATGCTAGTGACTTCTCAGGCGTGAACATGACTGTGACCCCAGGGACACTTCAAGTCATATCCCATTTGTGCCGGAGATATTTCCGCGCGGGTAAACAAATGCGCCCGCGGTAAGAGGCAGAGCGCCCGACGAGGGAAGCGCATCAGTAAGCGGCACGCAGTCACAGGCGATCACGCTCACGTCTGACACGCGTCACTGGGGAGGGAGCCGGGGCTCTGATTTTCGGCTGATTGTGCTGTGATGGGGCCTTTTATAAGAACCCGGTTCTGCTCCTGGCCCCGGAATGAGAAAATCTCAAGGGCACAAGCACTTTGGGTCCCCCCCCACCCCATCCCACCAATCAGTATACAGGGCCTGCTTGGATCATGAAAACATTCTGATATGTATATACATATTGGGGCTATTGTAAAAAGTAAATTAATCACAGTTTTCTGTTATCAATCACGATTAATCGCACCATAATGTAAGACTAACACAAAGAGGAGTATATAGATCACTGTCACAAATTCATTATCATAAACATTTTCTCTAATTTATAAAACTATTACCTATGGGGTAGGTAATAAGTTTTGTTATGTTACCATTTATTTCTGCAATATATAAAAGAATTTCATCAAATCCAGAGCAGGAGTAACTGAGATGAAGAAAAAAAATGAAAAAATTTAACTAAGCAAACATATATCTTGTCATTCAAATCGAATGTTAATTGATCGATTGTATTTAAAAACAATTTATGTATTTTTGTGTTACTGATTTTTGCTACTTATTTGGGGAAAATGGTTAAAAAAAAAAAAAATCAGCAAATAAATAAATGGCAATCTTAACATACCTAAAAAAATGCAAGCTTCTGTGAATAACATATTTCAACTTTTCTTCAATGGATTAATTTAAATAATCTGTACATCACAAATTTATTTCCAACAAAATTACAACTTGCAAGAAAGTACACACCGAGAAAGTGGTCCCCACATTTAAATGACAGAATGGTCCCTACAATGTACTATATACACATCTCTCTCTTTCACACACACACACACACACACACACAAACACAGAGTACATGGTCATTAAGGTAACATCCATCCATCATCCATCATTCAGGTCAGGTTTGCAGGGGCTCCACAGTCACTCAGGCAAAGCAGGAGACACCCTGGATGGACGGCACACAGACACAATCATACACTACAGCCAACTCAGAGACACCAATCAGTGTAGCAGCATGTCTTTGGGCTGTGGAGGACAGGCCACAGTGCTGGAGGTGTGAGTGCGGCTCGCTGAGCCACCATACCGGCCCACTGACACTCCCAATTCCTTAAGAGGCACTCCTGCCAGTAAATGTGTCAAACAGAACATTTTGATGTTTTTACCACTTTGGAGAGGAAGTAAACCTGGGTAAAGGTGGGCATCCCACAAGGCACGGGGCATGTTAAACGTGCATTTTTAGAGGCTGTCCAGCTGCTGGCAAGTTGTGAACCAAAGTTTGAGTTGGTCTCTCACACTACAGCAGGGGTCTAGAGAAACATATTGACTGTTGTAGATATGCATGCTCAGTTTAGGCATATTCACAAGGAGAAATGTTAGTTAAAATACAAATCCTGTTAGTATGTAAGCATGAGGGCACTGTAGTGAATTTCCATCTTTCTGAATTTGGCATAGGACCAGCCTTAACATCATACTCAGACGCTCAGCATCTTCACACTCAACATGGCCATGGCCGGGAGTCAAAGGAGTTATCCTGGAAGCGCTGTAATGTACAAACACATCCACTCCTCATCAGGGAGACCTGCTCGCTTAAGCTCAAGACTCCCAGAAGAAAACACAGAGCGGCTGGACACGACAGCTGGTTGGAGTTTGCAGCAAAATAGAAAGAGCACATTCACGCTTAAATGTCACGCAGACTTCCGCTTCCAAAGGCATTGATGGGATTAACATGGCTTTGAATCCCGAGGGGTTGAGGCCACGGAGCCCAGGCGACAGCTGCATGGTTTGAGCAAACAGGAAGTGGGTGACATTGGTCAGATAATGAATCCGTGGCATCGACAGGACATGGCCCTCAATATCTAACTATCAAGAAAAGGTGACAGACGCCATCTGTACTGGTCAGTACACCTTCTTGCTCCTTGCAGAGCCTGGGTATCTCCTGGGTGGATTCAGCAGAAGTTATATATGCTTTTTGAAGGATGGATCTTCACAAGGGGAGAGGCCGTTCCAGCTTAATTAAAAATGCAATCACGTCACGTAGGCCAGCAGTGGAACCGTTGTGTATGGTCTATATAGTATTTATAAGGTCAGCCAAGGTGAGACGAGGGAAATGCTGTTTGCCATCAGTATTATCATAGGCTGCTTGTGGATAATCGGTCCCGATTTCAAACGTAGCAGCTCAGTGAATTTCACCGAGCGGTAGCCGTGACAGTCATTTCTAACCAGGCCAACTGCACATATTATAAGTATGTGAGCTCTGACAAGGCAGCCGGCTAATACAACTTAATTTATGACTTTAGAAAAGGCGTAATTAAGGGTTCATTTGTCAGAGAGAACGCGGAGCCCACGCTTACCTGCTAAATGTGTTAATGCTGATGAAAATATCATGAACTTGCACATGCTGCTGGATATTTATAAAAGCGCAAGTCCGTCCGCGAAGGGCAGCGGGTAATTAGCGACAAAGACGGCCAGGCATGAGAGCGACGCCCCTCTCAGGGCGGGACCCGCTGTTAAATTCACATTAACGCTCATATTTGAAAGGAGCGTAATTGAATTTGGGACCGTGATACGGTGCTACCGTCTTATCAGTCTCCCTCCAAAACGCGTCGCCTTACTCCCCACCGTAACGATCCTTTAAAAGATACTTTAATGTAACAGCTGTGAGGAGCCCTGCGGTAAACTCGCCGCGTGTCCGCATAGCGGCATCCAGCACGCGGATCGGGCGCCCTGCGCGAGCCGAACCAACGACCGCGCCGAGGGTGGATCCGACCCCCACTGCACCTTGTGCTCTCTATTACGTGCAGCAAATATGTTACCGGCCTTTTGGGTTATATTAACTTCGATTAGATTAGATGCACTTTATTGATCCCAGGGAGAAATTCTTGAGCATGCAGCAGCAAGGTACGTCGAGCATAGATTTAGTGCAAAATAGACAAATCTGTACGTAGTGCAGACAAGTAAACGTGGTGCAATCAAAAAGTACACAGTAAACAAATAGAATCCTGAAAAGAGAAATTGTTTGAATATTAATGAAATAAATAACAGCAAATATGAAATAATAATAATAATAATAAATTAGCGGATGATAACATGAAATTAAAAACAGATGGCGCCGGACATTATTGCAAAGATGGGATGCTTCCTGATGCGTTATGGCTGGGGGTGGCGGTGTCTTTTAATAGATAGAACATTTTCAAATTTAAGCTTTTTTCACAGTTAACTTTGAAAGTGTCCAAGCTGCTTGATATCCTGTTTAATTTGCAGTCATGGGCTGTGAGCAGCCAGGCAGCCTCTGTTGTTGTTACTGCACTATCCTGGGAGACTCAGATTCTCCCTTTCTATCACTCACAATGGACACAGTTAAGGACAGAATCTGCGGTCCTCGCTGTGATAATCGATGTAGGACGTTATGAGCTGCATTCCTGAACAGCATCGATGATGTTTCAGCAGTGACCATTAAATTAGATCTGTGTTAATGAATCACCCCACAAATCCTCTGCCGGCCACAGGCTCATTAAAAAGTCTCACTCAGAACAAGCGCACAGGTGCATGTCAGGTGCACAGGGTTAAATGCGCAGGAGAGAATCTGCTTTTTAATAACCTGCCTCTCATTAGCGGCCCTGGGAGCGACGGCGGCGGACTGCCGGATACGTGCGTCAGGGAATGATAGAGTCTTGATGAATAAGGCGTCTCTAACCAGGCGCTATTTTTTCTTTCTTTATCTTTACACTTTTAAGCGCTCCAAACAGACGTGTGAATCGCACCGCCTTAAAAAGTCCGGGGGCTGCTAGACGTCCAGTCCTGGTAATGGCCAAACTGTGTTACCAGTCAGTAGACCCCTGATTCACCTACTTCATGTCCCTAACCCTCCCCCCACTAACACACACACACACACACACACACACACACATACAGTACATACATTAGGTATCTATAGCATTGCAGGGACTCTCCATTCATTTCTATTGTCATAACCCAAATCCCAACAATGATAATTTTAGCCCTTAACCAGTCCTAACCTTAACCATAAGTAAGCAAACAAAACACAAGACTTTTGACATTTTTAGTTTTTTGATTTCACAGATTTTTGTAAAATTGAGCTTTCCCTTGTGGCGACCGAAATAATATCCCCACAAGGTCAAAATAACAGGTTTTTATCCTAATGTGGTACGTTTGGTCCCCACAATGTAATATATACATATCCACACACGCACCGGCATATTTGTGCGACACACTCGTCACCGCGAGTGACAGCTGGTTCCTCAAACCGCTGCTATCCTCGTAAATCACAGGAGGCCAAATTGGCCCCAGGGGTGGGTGTGGACACCAGGGCCTTTAACAACCCCCAGTAAGCACGGCAGCGATTTATCCAGACAGAGAAGGCATATTAATAAAGTCTGCCGAGCAGTTTAAGAAGCCGTCTGTCATTCTAATGTCCAAACTGCTGTTAGGACACAGAGTATCGTTAAAGTGAGTGATGACACGGGGATGACATGGGAAAACACCAGCGTCCGTGGGGCAGTGAGGCACGGAAAGATGGGCGTTCATGTACAGCCTACAGTCCAAATGAACCTATTTGGTGTTCAGTGACACTGTTCCACAGTTTGAATAAACATTACCATGGCTATAAAGTCTGATGTAAGTGATTTTAAACATGGTCTGACTCTTGTTCCAACACATGGTCGTTCCAGCATCTCAGAAACAGCCAACCCTTCTGGGAATTTCGCACGCTAGTGTCTGGGGTTTGATAATAATAATAATTCTGAGAAAAAAGTCAGAATTCAAATAATATTTTCATGGTATCATATCATCATATATATTACATACAATATAGTACAACACTATATAAATTGTTTTTATATACTGTTTTGTCTTTATGTCACACCCTACTCGTCTGGTCCTCCTGTGTGCCACGCCCCCTCGTTTACCTCATGTGGAATCCCACTGTCATCAAGTTGTTTTCCTTAGTCCTCTGTATTTAAGTTCGCGTCAGAGTACGTTTCCCGTCCTGTCATTAACGTCATTTTGCCGTTGCTGCCAGTCTTTCCCGTGTGTTTAGTGCTGTTTCTCCCAATAAACCCGAGTTTCCCCGTATCCCTGGACTCCCGTGCCTCTCTTCTCGTCGTGCCTTCAGCACTTGTCACACTTAAAGTATATGGGTTATATATTTATATATAAAAATGTATGTTAGCAGCAGTTATTGTCTGTGTACACAGTCACTTTGAGCTGTGCAGCTCCTTCACCCTCTACATCTGTGTTTCATTCTATTACCGTGTGTTATTGTTTCTACCATTGTATTTTTCAAGTTACTGTATGCCTAAATTTCCTTCTGGATTAATTATCTATCTATCCGTCCGTCCATCCATCCATCCATCTATCTATCTATAGCTAACATGAAGGGCAAAAATAGGGGGTGTTGAATGGCGTCTCTGAGCGCGCAGCTTGTCAGCCCTCGGAGTCGGATTGGTTCTGTTAAGTGAAACGGGTCGTATCTGGGAATAACTGGGTCTCCTAATGAAGTGATTTTGGCTTCGGTGATACAGAAGTCAATAATAAACAAATCCCATGATTCCCAGCCTGCTGCTGCTAGGCAGGGACCGAGGCAGAGTAGGACAGTAACAGGGGGGAAAGGGGCGCAGGCGGGAGGGCAGCCAACAAGCTGGCCCGGCCCCTGGGGGATTGGGCGGATGGCCCCGCATGATGGATGCCCCCGCAGCTCTGGGCTCCTGATTGGGTCCATGAATCAACATAATAAGAAAGGGGGGAGGGGTGCAACTGGAGATGCCCAGCTTCACAGGACCTGCAGGCTGAAGCCGATCCATCGGCAGCAGGTCACAGCCCATCTCCGCTGTCCTTGACGCGCCGTCATGCTGCGGCTGATGTCACCCGCCTCCTGTGAGCCGCTCCAGCGTCACATGCATACGTGTGGCTGAAACTGTGACCTCTCTGATCCCAATTCCCAGGTGTACGCTTCTACTTACGGCACCTGCACGTTGATGGCAACTTTCCTTAAACACGTTCTTATTTTTGCAGTAACATAGGTGTGAGCTGTCAGACTGCGCTTTGTCTGCAATGAAATTCAAAACAGAGCTTAGGGTGCTAATTAAGGTGAAATAAAGAGACAGTTATTATTTATGGAATGAACAGGAATTAATAAAAGGATGGAGGACTGCTCCTAACCTAGCTGAATCTGAAGGCACTGATTACTTAGGATGGTGTGTGGTCTTAATGCTTTGGATCAGAAGGTTGCTGGTTCCAATCCCGTGGCCAGCAGGGTGATGCTACCATTCACCCCTTGAGCAAGACCCTGGATGCTGGCTGATCCTGCACTGTGACCTCTGAACTTGATCTCGACCCTTTTCTATGTCCATGTCTCTCACAGACAGCAAGATGGGATAGGTGAAAGGACAATTTCCCTGTGGGGATCAATAAAGCATCACTATTGTATTCTGCTGCATCCAGATGATAGTGGATGCTGGTCAGCCGTTCCTCCCTGTGTGAATGAGAAGACCCCACCAATGGCCATGGCATCGCTCTCGACCCACCCCGACTCGCATCGCTCACCGCCACCCTTTGGAGTATTACCGGCAAACAAACGTGACGGCCGTCGCACTGGGAGAGCGAGTTGGCCTGCCTTGCAGTGCTGATCGATATCACTGCAGAGGCCCAGCCGCCCTGCTGTGTGGTCAGTCGCTCTGGAGTACACCGCATTGCGTGTGTCTTCTGCAATCATGTGGATAGAGCATGGACCCCCCCAGGGGGTGTTCTGAGACACCCAGAACCCTGCCCCCATCACTACAGGTGGACCTGACTGCAAAGTGCTGCACGTCCTGGGTGATGCAGTCCACAGAAGCTATTAAAAATCACTAATAGCATCTTCCACGAAGGGAACAGGTGGGGAAAAAGGTCGAATGTATTTAGTCTGTCTTGAACGTAGGTCAGTATCAGCAGTAAGGGCTTCATTTTCTGAGATACCGGATAAAAAGAGACACAAGCATGATTAATCTGAGATTTATGGCGGTGCGTTTCAAATCAGAGGGCCTGCCAGTAGGGGATCTGCAAGCGAAAGGGTAAACGATCCCAAACGGACAGATCTGAGAGAGGAGGCAGTGAAGCAGCAGACGGGACGGGGATCAAATCTTTCTCTCTGAATGATAACGAAGCCAAAGCTAACAGCCTGACCCGGAGCTGGCCTGGGAGATGGGGGGCAGGGCTGACTGCACTGGAGGGGGCATTAAAGAAAATTATTAACATAATTCTGAGAAAAATAACGTTTTCTATATTCACAAAATAAAATTTATCCTTTTACATCCATCCATCCACCCATCTTCTCCTCCTAATCAGGGTCATCAATCCCACTACGGGCAATTTAGAAATACCAATTAGCTAAACTGCATGTCTTTGGCCTGTGAGAGGAAACCAGAGTTGCCAGAAGAAAGTGGCATGACAACATGCAAACATCCCCCCCCCCCCCCACACACACACACACACACTTGTACTAATATCGTACATTCATTTCTATGGACAAGACCCTAATCTCAACAATGACACCCTTAACCCCTAACCAGCCCTGACATTAACCATAAATAACCAAACAAAACACAAGTATTTTGGCATTTTTAGTTTCCTGGTTGCAGTCACTAAAAAAACGGTCCCCACAATCTGAAAATAACAGGTTTTTTATCACAATGTGGTGACATTTGGTCCCCACAATGTAATGTATACCTGGCCCACACACACGTGTACTCACAGACATCGACACACACACAAACCCCACTCCCTCTCCTTTGACAGCCGTACCAATTTATCAAACTGCCAGCTGTAACACTGAGAGAATTTAGCACGACTATAACATGGAGAAAAAAATAAAGCTAGTTACTCCCTAGTTAAATCCGCCAACCCACTACCACAGAAACGTCACTACAATGCCAGCTGCCTGCCTGTTTATTAAGCTGGCCAATAGCATCACAAATGTAGCTGCAGTGGTTTCAGTTTTATGGTTATTCGAATGCCAAGCAGCCATGCCGAGAATCTGTGCTAAAACACCAACACCGTAAACCAGTAACGTTATTAGGCTGCTCTCTCAGGGCGCTAGAAGATAAATAACCGAAATGACAGAGTGAAACTGGCAGCAGCACCCTAAACCCGGGTACACGGCTCCTCGTGGGTGCGGATCCACCTCGGCTATCTGACGCACACTCCCCCGAGTGACACCTCTGAGCTCCTTTTCGCAGCTGATCTACAGACAGCCTTCCCAGCAACATCCCTAAATAAACCACGACCAGCTGAGATCCAAGAACAGCCGTCATCGTGGCCTCCTGTTCGCTTCTGAAGTTCTCCAGGGTCTCTCCCGGCTGCGCGTCCCCCTGTGCCAGAAGAGGGACGAGAAAAGCCGGCTCCTCCCACCGCTGCCGGTCGGAACATTATCACTCCACGGACATTATCCTCGGTACGCCAGCGTGGCACTACTTCACCCACAGAAGTCTCGGGCCTATCGGGACGTGGAACTACTGACTACTACTCTATTGGGAGAAACAGCACATCCCAAGTTGGAACTGAGACAAAGGCCCTCAGGTACGAGTCCAACCAAGGAGTAACAGCAGGTGACAGTGACAGGTCCAGTAGTGTTACTGCTTATCAGGTGAGGACTGTGAGAGTGTGCTGTGACACTGCGCAGGAAACGCCCTATGTGGGAAACACCCTGCTGAAAGAACACCCAATGCGGGGAATGCCCTGCTGAAGGAATGCCCTATGCGGGGAACACCCTATCCTGGGAACGCCCTGCTGAAGGAACGCCTTATACAGGGAACGCCCTGCTGAAGGAATGGCCTGCTGAAGAAACGTCCTGTGGGGGGAACGCCTTATAAAGGAAATGCCCTGCTGAAGGAACGCCCTATGCGGGGAACACCCTGCTGAAGAAACGCCTTATACGAGGAATGCCCTGCTGAAGGAACGGCCTGCTGAAGGAACGTCCTGTGGGGGGAATGGCCTATAAAGGAAACGCCCTGCTGAAGGAACGCCCCATGCTAGGAGCGCCCTGCTGAGGGAACGCCCTATATGGGGAACACCCTGCTGAGGGAACGCCCTATACAGGGAACATCCTGCTGAAGGAACGTCTTATGCAGGGAATGCCATGGGCAGGAAACGCCCTAAGTACGGAATGCCATGCTCAAGGAACGCTCTATATAGGGAATGCCCTATGTGAGGAACGTGTGCAAGGAACACCTTGCACAAGGAACGCCCTGCTCAGTCATCATGAGGAGCCCTGACATGTAGGCCTGCACACTCATGCCCCCC